>WYDI02027036.1:27615-73337 GCA_009867235.2 Psittacus erithacus | reverse complement strand
CCAGAGAAGCTGTGGCTGCCCCATCCCTGGCAGTGTTCAAGGCCAGGTTGGACACAGGGGCTTGGAGTAACCTGCTCCCCACCTTTTTCATTTCACAGCACACACAGACCATGTGCAGGGAAAAGTGCCGTTTTACCTGTAGACTGTTGATTTCAATGGCCTCTTCCCAGCCTGGTGCTATAAATCCTCTCATGCTGCTGGAGAGCCCATTTACTATGGCAGGTTTCCATGGCAACTTTGAAGGCAGGGTGCAGACAGTCCCTCCCCATTTCAGATTCACCTCTTGACAGGAAAGCCCCCGGTGGGCTGTGGATAGCATGTTCCTATCCTAACACACTTTCTCCCAGTAAGTGGATGTGTTTTAGCACATCAAGAGAATACTTGCCCTTTTCCAGACTTCATCTGGCATGCAACATGACAGACAGATATTCTGGAGGTCTAGTTCTTTCCTGACACACATTTCTGTTGTTATTTTAGGACATCAATAGGAAAATGCAGGCTTAATATTTCCTTGTGGTTCTGGCTGCAATCACTGCAAAGAAAGTGTATCTTTACTGCAGCAAATCCCTCCCTAGGCTTGGGGCAGCCTCCCACTTGCATTTGAGCTGTTCTCTGGCCAGCCCTCAGCGCAGCTCAGTGACTGAGGGAATGACACAGAGCATGGGAAACACATCTGCTTGCTCTAAACAACATGGGAAGAGCAGGAGCTGCTGAGATTAAAAATCAATACGAGAAATAAGATCAGTGGTAGCAGCAAAAACTGCAGTCAGAGTCTGACTCCTCCCTCTGCATCTCTGTTTTATGTTAATGTTATCTTACAACATTACCTGGGAATGAATAAATTCTTGTCTTATCTCAGAAGCTGTGGCATGGCACAAGTGGGGGCAACATGTTTAGCTCAGTCTCATTATGCTGCTGATTTGAGAGATAAGAACCCCTAAAAATAACTTCAATGTGTTGTGGTCAACCTGACACTCTTTGCAGGTTCAGATCAAATCCCCATGTATTAAATGTCTTTATCTTTGTCTTGTTCTGTCACAGATCCCAGAGGGTGCAGGATTGGGTGCTGGGCTCTCTGACTTCAGAGCAGTTCACTGTTTTTATCAGCTGCCTCTTCCCACCATATGCTTACTACAAAATTCCTGTCACATCCAGCTTGCAATCAAAGTCTAGATTTGTGCTTTGATTGTTTGCTAACTGAGAATTGCTGTGAGAAGGGGTTTACAATGTGAATTGCTTAGTCAGACACTGTAAAAAGCCCCAACAAACAAGTACCATTTCCCTTCCTTTTACATGGGTGAATTTCCCAAAAGCGAGGGAACTCACAACACCCTCACAAAGCAAAGCACCAGAGCAAACCAGTGAGAGAAAGGAAGGAGTGTGTCTGCCAGAGCTGAGAGTTATTGCCTACAAGATCCTTGGAGCGTTTGTGGTGGGTGTAAAAGCACAGCTGTATTGTGCACAGCTGCTTCAGAACACAGCCTCAGGAGGAATTTCTGGGTTTGGTTCACATGCAGATGCACTTCCTGAATTCTGCTGGGCCCTGTGGGTTATTGGTTTAAATAAATAACCCCACCAGTGACAGCGAACAACAGCGGAAGCTGAAGCCTCTGGGAGGCAAGTCTGCAGCTTGGAAGATGTCAAACCAAACTCCAAACAGCCTTGTACAGGTTGAGTAGTCACCAAACCCACTTGCCTTTGCTTTGCCATCCATGCTGGAGCTCACTGAGTGCCACAGTGAGACAGGGCTGTGCACTTCTGGTCCCACTTCATCCTTGTGCACATAAAGACAGCAGAAACTGCTGGCTGGAAAAAAGCAGAGACTCCTGTCTGGACCATATGCATCCTGTGGGACAATCCCCTTGGATGGGTTAGCAGCATCACTCTTGGCAGATTCTTGGCTGCAAGGAATTTTGTAATATCCTTTCCAGAAAAAGCATAAAATGGGTTTGTAAAGCCCCCGCTGGGTATGCGATAGCCTTTAGTCTAGTTTGCTAAAAGGAGTAGGAGTAGTTTGAGTATCTCTGTAGGAAAATTGGTGGGTGAGGGCTGATGCATCATAAGTGCCATATGAGTGAAAACACAGGGCTAATTCTGTCTCAGCTCCCTGTGACAGGAGCTGTGGAGTCAACCGGCCAGAACTGTACATGAGTGGCTCATTCTGCTCATACACACCTAAAACACCCATCTGAATGGATTTGCTCCTCTCTGCCTTGGCTTCACACACTGCAGAAGTGGGATTCGGTCCAGTGATGGGTTTCTCTTCATCTCTCAGCAGATTTGTGGGCTAACATTCCAAGATGTGCAGCCTAACATGCTGGTAATCTGTCACTCTCCTGGCTCCTGTCAGCTCCAACAGCTTGCTGGGAAAACACGCTGCCAAGAGATGCCAGTGTGATCTGAGGGACTGGAGAAGCTCTGCCTGTCAGCACGTGCATCCCTGCTCCACTTGACTCCTCTGTCAACCCATCCAGCTGGGACCAGCCCTGGGCTTTCCTGGTGACGGTCACAGCTTCCCATCTTCGTTGGAAGTTGCCTTCCCACTGCTGAGCTCTCACATTACTGCTCTCTCCTCTCTCTGGTGGACCGGTTCACTTGGCATGGTGGCTGCCTGTGAAGCCCGAGGCTGCATTGCGGGCTCTTATCACTTGCACACCCTGAACAGCTGTGGCTCCACTCTTGGACAAGCTCTGCATTCCTGGCACTAAAACCTCTAATCAGGCCAAAATGTCAGCTTGGAACAGCTTGAAAAGGGAACTTTGTGACTCCAGTCTGGAGCTCAGGAATTCCTTGTTTGGTTAGGCTTAAAAAGCTGAACTGCTGGGGATATCTGACCTTTATTAGATTAGTCTGAGTCTGCTGCTTCAAGAGAGCTTCTCTAGAGACCACAGGGATCCACGTGCATGAAAGGATGTGGTGTCAGTGTCTTGCCTCATCAGCAGTACTTTCCAGTTATAATGAACACTTACAATCCTGACATTGCTGCTTAAAGCAAATCTGTAGGATTATAAAGCATGAACAAATGATTGAGGACATAAACCAGAAAAAAAAGCCAATTCAATGTAAACCAAAATGCTGCTGAAACATCAGTCTCTGCTCCGCAGCGCGGTGGGACCTGGAGGATACAGGGCCTCTTCTGGGGGTACCTGCGGGAATTCAACCCACAACAGCATGAAGAATGAGAACGAACAGGAGAGCGAACCACTCTTCTAGCAGGAGTTTTGCTGCCATTCCAGGCACCGACCAAAGTGGCAATGACCGCTTCGGTTTGTCCTGGCAGAACCTGCTGTCCGGAGCCTCCCTGAGTTTCCTCTCCTGTCTGCGAGCTGAGCTTGCCCTCTGCTGTTTCCCGAGGGAACTGTTCCCTTTGGTTAAAACCGGGAGGTAAGTGCCGCGAGACCTAAAGAACCGGAGGGGTTATCCTTAGATTTCAAGTACTGAAACTTCAAAAGCGTGACGCTTCAAAACCTGACGCCCACAAAGGGGGAAGAGCCTCATCTGAGACTTCAGTGCATGCTTACTTTATGTTCTCAAGCTTTTCTTTTTCATCACAAAGGTCAGAACCCCTTTTCATTTCCCCCTAAATAAAAGCCAGTATTCAGATCTAAGCCCCGTGCTCTCTGGAGACCAGGCATCCAGGTGTGACTGAGTGCTGCTGAGAGCAGGACCAAAGGCAGGATGAGCCCACGCTGGGAGGTGTGAGGAGAGGTGCCTTGGGACAAGAGGTGCTCTGCGATGAATACTCAGGTAGGTCTCATTTCTCTCCTCCTCTGCACCTTACCCTCTCTCAATCCCAGAACCTCAGAGTTGCTCCCACCCGGGCTCCAGGTTGGTCACGCTGTTTCTCTGTTGCCCTCTCCTCTTCAGCCACCCAGCCCTAGGAGCAGTCATGTCCAGGATGCCAGACACCCTGGAGAGCTCTCAAGGGCTTGTCAATAGAGCTGCTGGCACCTTGCCGCATTTGCAAGCTGAGCTTGGTGTTCAGGCTCCTCTTGTTGCTGTTTGTTTTCTCCTGTGTTCATAATAGCCTCTCCCTGAGCTGTTGTTGCTGTTGCCCCGCACAGAGGTGCTCAAACAAAGGTGGAGTCATGGTCGATGTTTTCCTGGGCTTGTGGGACTCCTCTGGATAACATTCTGGTCCTCCCAGCACTTATGGGCAGGGCAAGGACTGACCTGGTGCTTGTCTTATATGAACTTTTGTGTTTCCAGCTGGTACCAGGGAGCTGGTGTCTGTTAATGGTTCAGTCCAGGGAAGGAGCAGTAAACGCGATGTTCAGTGCTCAAATCTTGCTCACACCTCCCTTTGGAAGTGGCTCCTGGGATTAGCCAGCATAGAAAGACTGTAGCCCTCCCATGGATCATCTCTAAAGCGCTTCTGTATGTGACTTTGCACAACTCTTAAGTGGAGACTTTGTTCCATGCATGGATGAGACTTCAAAAGGTAAGTGTTAACTGGGCAGTAACAGGATGACATAGGAAAGTGCTGACTTTTTGACTCTCTAATCGGTCAGACATTGCCTCAAGTGAGTGCATTAGACTCCTGAGTTCCCAGGGCAGCTCTTCAAGTGTATTGACCAAAAGCAGGACATTTACCAATGGGTCATATCCTTGTCTCTCCCCAAGCTCCATAACAAGGCTGAGAAAAAAAATAACAATGGGTCATATTTAAAACTCCACAGACATGGGAATGGTGAAGGGGCCTTATGGGCAGTCAGCAATGGTAGATGAGAAAAAGTATATATTTATAGGCATAAAAGTGCCCTCAGCTGTTCTCCAAAGGCAACAATGACCAGTCTTTTTGCATGGTTATTTCAGACATGGGTTTCAAGGAAGCAGAGCTCTAGCACAGCTGAAAGATGGGGCACTGTTTTGCTTCTGGGAAATCGGTTCCTCCAACTGGTACATGGGCAATGAGCTGCCATTTTCCTCTGTGTGGTCATAGCAGAGATTTGGGTAACCCGAGTTTTAACTGAGGATTTTTCACTATTGAAAGAATTTAGCACATGGTTTAATCTGGATTTTCAGACACAATGGAGCAACTATTTTGAAGTCTGGAGAGTTGTGGATGGTTTTGTAACAGTGTTTGTGGCTCTTACAGCAACACCAAAACTCCCCTTATCTCACTGCTTTCTACAGAAACTTGCTCTATGAATCTTCCTCAGCTTGAGGTTATCAAGATTCAGTTACTACTCATTGTATGCAAAGAGTTCCCATCGAGACCTTCTCTGTATCTGACGTGTTCCTTTGTTTTTTTCTGTAAAAGACACAAGGATTTTTACTCTCACATTATCCTGTGTGTTGGGTGGTTTTAAAGTAACTACAACCAAATAGGACTACCAGCTAGTATCAGTGAGGACTTTGCTGAATAAGCACTAACATAGCTCAAAGAGCATCAGCTCTGCCAGAACCAAGCACACACTGGAAACAAGTTGCCTATAAAAGCAGTGCAGAGAGTTTTCAGGAGCAGTTCTGTGTTTCAGCCACCAGCTCTATAATCAGTTCTGTCTTGGGCATGAGGGGAAATTGCCTATAGCAAAGACGTGAGAATTGATGCTAAAACATGTCTTTGGTCTCTTGCTTCTGCAGATGTGGCCTTGGCTTGGAAGAGTCTCCAGAAAGCCAAAGCAGTGGTATGTGTGCTTTGAGTAACACTTGTTGTCACCTTTATCACTCTCTGTCAGCTGCCTGTGCATCACCTCCACAGGGGTTTCTTTCATGGATGTAAACTTGCCATTTGGTTTGTTCTTTCGCAAGGAACATGCAAACTCTTTACTCATTTACTAAGTGACAAAAAAAGGATAAGGGGAAGAGCAAGAAGTCTTACCCAGTTTCATAACACTTTTCCACATTAATGACAAGAACAGATCAAGGTTTGCCTTGCTTGTGGTTGAAGCCCTGAACAGAGCAATAGCTGACACTTACTGAGCTGGGGCACCCTCTGAACTCTCCTTACTATCCTCTTAGTAGGAAACATAATAATGTTTCTGTCAGGCTCAGCAGCTGCAATCCTGACAGAGGACTTGCTTAGATGAATGTACAATGGTACCCGGCTGCATGACACTGGCATCATGCTGCTGGAGTTGCTGTTGGCTGGGGTTACTTCCAGTTTAATGCTGGGTTTAACATCAGAGCAGTTCTGGTACAAATATGAGGCACACACACATGCAGACTGTAAATTTCACCTCTTATCTTCCCAGTGAACTGCATTCTTTCCAACGGCAGGAAATACCACATGGAACATGCTCAGACATGCCAGTATTTACAGAGTCACTAGGAGCTGCAAAATTAATCAGAGCAGTAGCGTGTGCCAGCAAAGGGACCACAGAAATAAAACATATGTCTCCCTTCAAAAGAAAAATCTGTCTTTTCACAGCTACAAAAGATTGAAAACAAATTTTATCATCAGACATGGAGATGTGCCAAATCCCAGGCAGCCAGGAGAAAGCTTTGGCATGAAGAAGGCTTTGGTGAGTTCTGAGTTACTGGAAAACTGCTGGGACAGGGAGACTGCTTTGGTGCTGGAGGGAAGGGAAGGTGGCAAGAGATAGTGAAAGCCCCTATTTACTGAGGGAAAAACTTATTTTCATCAGCTTTCTAATATTCCCAGAGGAATATCACAATGCATGGGGGGTCCCACCTTGCTGGAAAGAGCTCAGGCAAAGATACAGCATTAATACCCACCAGCTACAGCAAAGCAAAAGCTACCTGTGCTTGTCCCTAGAGTATTTTTCCTAGAGTTAACTGAAGTGATGTAAATACAACAGGCTTTGTTCACTGTCACAGCAAATACAAAATGTGTTTAAATTCATCTCTAGGAGACAAAGTGGGGTAAGAAAAAAGCAGGAAATTTGACCAGATTCCAGAAAACTCTTAAAAACTAATGACAATAGGCTTCACTTGTTAGTTTTGCATCTGTTGGGTACTTATTTGTGAGCTGGTTATTGGCTGGGAACAGTTTAAACTGCCAGGCTTTGATATGTATGGATGCTCTTCCCTCCAGAGCTACAGAGCTTTGTACCATGATCATGGTACACTCACATGGCTCACTGCCTGGGTCCTGCTCTGGGTAACAAGGAGAGCAAGAGAAGTGTGTTGAGTGCATCCAGAAGCTTTGCTGAAGCCTGTGGTTTCACATGTGAATCTCTTTTCTTGCCCCCAAGCCACTTGAATCAGGGAAGGAAAGAGAAGATGGATGTTTGCCAATGGGTTTAAGTGACAAGGGCACAATGTGACCTGGTGGAACACACTTTAACACCTAGGGTACTCAAGTAGCTGGGATACAGGATGCTAAAGGTAGCATGGGTTTCTGTACAAGGTACTAACCAAATGCTAGGTCTGACCTGCAGGACCGGGTGACATGGAGACAGTGTGCACTGGGATTTCTACACCAAAGGTCGAACTCTCACTCTTCTCTTCCAGAACTGCAGTGCTGGGAGGCTCTTTACCAATTAAGAATGAAATCATACCCAAGTGTCCAAAGGGCCATTTGATTGGGGAATAGTCCCCAGTGAAAATGACCATTTTAATTTAATGATTAAGGAATATTTTGGACATTTACATGATTTTGCTATGCTGCAGATGGTGAGAGGAACAGAGATGAAACAGCTTTGAATGAGGAAAGCAGTGAGATTTCTCCAGCCTACAGGTAAATAATCACCTCAGTGTTTAGCACTTAGGGGATGAAGAGGTGAAGGCACCTAAAGGGATTTGAAATTCTGAGATGGAGGACTTCAGGAAAAGTTTAGCACCTTCTTATTTATTAGAAAAAAGGAAAAGTCTCCAGACAATGTCCTCCTTGGCAATACTGGCCAGCAAGACAGAGGAACAGCTCACTGACATCAGTCCTCTGTATTAGTCTATCTGCCAGTGCCTGCAATAACTTACCAAACCACAGTTTGCTTTGTGCTTTCCCAGTGTTACCTGTTTGCCAAACTGCTGGTAACTGGTAAAATGCTGATCCTGTGAAGACACTGAGATCACCATCAGAACATGGTGTAGAAGCTCAGCTGCCATTCATATCAGCAGTGCATTGATCAATTTAATAATACACCCTACATATTCAGTCTTGGTTTTCTCTTTTCTTAAGAAAGGGAAGCTGTGTTGCTCTCTGCCCTGCTCAGTCACAGATCTGTTTCCTTGAGAGCCCTTCTGTGAGCTCTGGCCCATCCAGAATGACCCCCAGGGAGGACTCAAGCTCAGCACCTTGCAGCTCTGCTGGGCAGGAGGATGTGGATGCTGAAGGCACAGCTGGGACATGGTCTTCTGCAAAGAGCTTGTTCAGACCAAGAAGGGACCATTTCAGGCAGCAGACAGATTCAAGAGGTCACACAGTACAAAAGGAAACATCTCCCTGCTCTCTGTGTCACCCACCTCAGTGCCCTGCAAGGAGCAGTCTGTGCTCAGCAGTCCAATGTGGCAGCTGGAACAATGTCCTACTTCCCATATACCACCTTTCATCAGGCAGCAAGCCCAGTGCTGAGAAGCTGGAAGACTTATGGAAAAAATCACCCCAGAACAAGTTAGAGCAACTCAAGAAGAGAATCCAGGAGCAGAAGCAAAAGCAGGAAGCAGCACTGCAGGAGAAGTGCCTGGTTTCTGCCCATGCTAAAGAGCCACTGCAAAAAAGAAGCCTGAAGAGAAAAGTGTGCAAAGTGATGTCTGCTCCTCCTGCTCCAGCTCACAGAGGTCAGTAGTGTATGGCACCTATGGGGAAAGGCTGAAGCTGTGTATTACCCAGCAGTGCTTTGGCACAGCTGAATAACTGACCCCACAGCTCCCACCCCATGCTTTGGTGTATGCTGGGCAGCAACATTTTCACATAATAAATTCATTTACTCCTGTAGCCACTGGGGAAGATGTGAACCATCCTGCTCTATAGCTATGCACCTGATTCGTGAGTTCACTCCTCCTCTGGATTTACTCCTCAAAATGCATAAATTTATACCTCTCTTTCCACAAAATAGGAAAGAATTTGTTGCAAATATATATTCTGTCTCAAGCATGAAATGGGAAAAAGCAGCACAGTAGTGTGGAGAGGCATCACAGGTATTTAAAGCAGGAATTGTGTAGTTCAGAGGCATTAGAGAGGATTTAACAGTTCATTCAGTGGAAATAGTGTGGATCTGAAAGCAAATATTATTAGACTTCCTCATCCTGCTTGGCTGCTAAGTTTGGGCCTGAAGGAGCATCCGTCTACAGCTGTCACTTCGGTTTAGAGTGATTTAAGGTCTGAGATTGCTGTGAGTAACATGCTGACCTGAGAGCAAGGGCTGCCTTGTCAGCAGCGGATTACTGCTGGTGTGTTAGAGAGGACGAACTGCAAAGCTGTGCATAACTAATCTTGTTGCTGTAATAGCATTAGTGTTAATTCATTGGGCATTATGATCCCTGTCGCAGAGCACCAGCTTCCACTGGCATTTCCCTTAGATTTGTTCCAAATCACCTTTACAGTGGTGTCGGGAGGTATTTGGTGGGTCTGTGGGAGCGCAGGTCTGTGCTGCCATCTCCCCCTTTCAGCTGACTCAGGCAGTGCTTTCCATCACCAGTGTGCAGTTACCCTGCCCCTATCGCCCAGCAGCCAAAGCTGCAATCCCCACTGAGCCCCTCTCCACCATACCCTTGGGGAAGGCTGCTTTAGCCTGGGTTTAACCAGGGTCATTTTACATAACTGAGTTAGGGAAGTACCAGGGAAACAATTCCACTTGTAGAGCAGAGGCAGCCTCTGAGGCTGCACATTAACAGCCTCAGATGCTCGGTTCAGATGCAATTCAGTTTGTATAACTGTATTGCACCACGAAAAGTGTGTCCCAGCTGCTTTGCCAGGTATTTTCTGTCATCTACATGTGATTTGGCCTGGGAAACCTGCTCTTCACACATACGAGAGCTTGATGCTGTCAGATAGCAGCATTTGCACTGCTCCTGGTAGCCTAACGTCTCAAATATCTGTTTGTCCAGGTTCTAGTGCTGTGAACTTGGGGTTGCTCTCTCTTTGTCTGACGAAGAGCACGGAATACCAGGCAGAGAAGAATTTACCATCCCCGGACAAGGGAGGGATTATAAAAAGGCCCCCCAGATCCAGGTTGGCAATGCAGACACTTGTACATGCAGACAGGGTCACAGAAGTAACCCCAGGGATGTAACAAGGCCAGTGCTTAGCCGGGACATCTGTAGTGCCACAAAGAGTTTGGTGACCAGCGTCATTAAAGAGACTCCCACTTTTGTGTTCCAAGTGAATGGAACTGGGTTTGGTTTGGTGGAGACAGCAGTTGTGTCTGAAGTTTGATTTTTAGGTGCACACTAATTCTTTCCTGTGCTTTTTCTTTTCCCTTCTGATTAAAGACCAAAGAGGGAGAAGCTCAGCACAGAGAGTTCAAACACAAAGCCAGAGGCAGCCTTCACCCAAGTCCTCTGCGCTGGAGAGAGCAGCAACAGGTAAAGCTAAGGATGAAAATCATGAGCAATTACACGGACTGATGCACCAAACTGCTAGAGGTCAGTGTCATCCAGGCACCCACCTGCCAAAATCTTTAGCTGCGTATTAAACCAAATCCTAGGATCCACGGTTAAGGACCAGAGCCAAGTTATACCAAGCAGGTAACCAAGAAAACCACTGAGGGTTATGGTGATTCTTCCCTGTGAGAGTGGTGAGGCCCTGGCACAGGTTGACCAGAGAAGCTGTGGCTGCCCCACCCCTATTCAGTTCTGTGTTCCCTAATGAATTAAGAGTGCCTTCAAAATGCAGGGATTTCCTGGTCTGCAAAATAGGGATTAAACCAAAGTAGTCAGATTAACTATTCACAGCCTTACTACAAAGTCAATAGCAGGAGCAGTGGTTCCAGTCCGATGTTCTCAGGTTTGACCACTATGCTAACCGCACATTTGAGTTACAGGAGAAATTTACCCATTAAATGCTGTTACTTTACATAGGAAATGATTGTGTTCAAACTTAGTAGGGAAGCAGGCAAGTAGTGGAAGTGCTGTGAGTGCTGTTCCCTCAAAGCTGTTGTATTTTACACTAGCCTAGGTACCAGGTATGTAACCTGTGTGAACCAGAAAGAAAAAACCCCAAGCTATCTAATCCCATGTAAATGAAATTACGAACATAGTGGCACCATGTGCTCAACTACCTAAAGATGATTTAAATGCATGAAATATGTAATAATTTCCTCGCCCTCCTCTTTTTTTTTCTTTTTTTTTTTTTTTGTTTTAATGGATTGTTTGAAAAATGGCTCCATCTTCCTCCGAGAGAGGGTCATAATAAGAGCATGGCACATGAAGCATTCATCATTGTAACTGCCAGTGTCATGGTGTCTTTATTGGCTATTAGTTTCTGTCAGTGCAAGAGCCAAGGCAGGGCTAGAGGAGATGAATGAGGGGCAGGGGTCAGAGCCAGAGCACTCAGGAATTTGATGAATTAGAAATTTGCTGTAGTTAACAAAAAATTAAGTCACAACAGCTATAAAATATTCATCCGTTCATAGGTAGAAAAACCCCCAGAGGAATATTAAAATCAAAAGATGTTCTTCTAGCAACTGTTTTCATCAGAAATGCAGCTGCTTTTGAACGTTAGCAAGGAGTTTCTGTAGTTAATAAACACTGTGTAGGTAAAAAAGATTTAATTGGAATCAGACAACATGAGGAAGTGAAGATTGTGAGATCTGCATTCAGGGAAGTTCAGACAGCATGTAAAATAAACACTTCCTGCATCTTTAATACTGCTAAACTAGAAACCAAAGTAATAGAGCAAGGTGTTTCACTGAAGACACTGATGGATCTCAGCCTTCCTCAGCCCACCAGATTCTGGCAATTCCATCCATAGCTCCTGCTGTCAGACACAGACCTAGTGTATAATTCCTCTGAAGTCTTCCCAAGTAAATCCACATGATCATAGGGAGTGACTTCAGCTGCACAGAGTGAAGCTCTTCCTTGTCTTAAAAACTTCATTCCCCTTGTGACATGACCTAAACTGTACGATCAAGATATGCCTCAGAGCATCTCAGAGTCTGCTGCAAATCCTGCTGCTATGAGTGGCAGTGACTCTGTCAGGGGCTGTGGTCCAGAGCTCAGGGCTGTTGGCCTAAATGCTACCTTACTCCAAGCAAAGGGGATCCTGGGATGATCCCACAGACCAGTCAGTCTCTGAAGCTGCTCTGTGTTTAGCAGATGATTCTCAGAGGTGCTGCACACACCTCAGCTCATGGACAAGTTTACTGAGCAGAAGGTAGAAATGCCTGACTCAGTGACTCAGTACTGAACCACATCTTTGACCTGAGGCCAATATTGATTTAAAAGTAAAGTCTCTTCTGTGAAAAATAAGCTTGAATATTTTCAATGGGGAGAATTTTCATGCAAAACCCAAACAACAAGTACCTGTTTAGTTGCATACAACTGGAGAAGTGTTTGCAATAAATACATGATTATGCCACTGCAATTATTGGCATGCTGTGAATGCAGTCTGAAATGCTGAAGCAGAACAGTGATAAATGTTGTCTATTATGTGACACCACCTATTAAGCAGGAAAAATTTGTTTGTGCTGCATACTGTGTCATTCATTTTTGCATTATATATTGTCCCTCATTGATTCTTCCACACTGCATCCTGCTGATTCTCACCAGTTTCAAAATGATTTAGTATACTCCAGCAAGTTTGAAGTAAACACATATACCAGTAAGGACCAGCTGTCTGTGGCTGCCATCAGGGAAGGATATTCTCAAACACCCTCAGGCTGATGTTCCTACATCTTCTTAGTATTCCTGAGGACTGGGGAGGGGGTCAATGGCTTCTGAGTAAAACTTGTAAGAACTGTGTGTACATGCTATAAGTGCTAAATTACATAAATGCTAATGGTAAAGCCTTCAGAAATCACTGAACCTTCATGTGCTGCCCTCATCTGATTCATGAACCAGCTCTCTGTCAGTTGGTGAATAGGTGTGAGCAGAGTAACAGCCTCCACAGCTGGAGTGCTTTAAAACCTTCTTGCTATCCAAGCATCAACTTTTTTTGTAAAACCTGCCTAGACTGATACTTTTTAGATCTCCCCACACCTGCAAATCCCCATTAAAAAGACATAATAGAGTTGTAACCTCCTTACAAAGAACATGTGAGAATTTAATAATTAAATACAAATCCCCTGTTTCAGGTGTGAAGCTACCTGGTGCTTCTGCCTGGAGAGAAGGTCAGAAGTTAGCTAGGAAGTTGCTTGGTCCACCCCCTACCTTTCCAAACCTGAAGAGCACAGCTGAAGAACAGATCACAGCAACTACCCCCAGCAAGGCACCAACCAAGGATACAAAGCAAATACTCAGGAGCCTGAACTTGCAAAACCAGTGTCACAATGAACGCAGACATGCAAGGCTCCATCAACACATTGTGAAAGGAAGGGTGGAAGTTCTGCAGAGATACCTGGGGATCCATTCTCCTTCACCTGGACCTCAGGACACAGCTCTCTCTGCCTTCAGTGTGGAAAAGATACACTCTTCATCAATGAAAGATGGAGCCAAGCCCAGGACCTCAGGAAACTGCAGCAGAGGAAAAAGTGCATCTCCTCAGAGACAGAAAGGCTCAAGCAGCCCTGCACAGAAAGAGTCTGAGAAAGAAAACCTAAAACACCCTTCAAAAAGGAGGATGAACATTAAGAAACCTCACTCCTACAGCTCTGAAATTATTCAGGAATTTATGTATCAAAAGAAGGAAGAAAGAAAGAAAAAAATCCTGGAAGAGAAAAAGTCCTTGGTGCAGGCCACAGAGCTGAGAAATAAGAGATTGCAGGAAGTATACAGGAAACAGAGAGAAGCTGTAGGAAGGAAAACATGTTCTGACCAGATGCAGAAGCTCATGGATAAAACAGCATCTGCAAAAGGGAGTCCTCAGGGTAAAAGTGAGCGAGTAAGTCATCATTGGTTTTGGAAATTGAAACCCCTCCAACCTTGATAAGTACAGCAGGAGATGAAACACTTCCTGCAAGTGCTTCAAAGTATGGATATGGTTGCATGACCCAGATATTAACTGGAACAAAAGCCAAATATTACCCTCACATTGCCCAGATATTTGATGCTTATACTAATGGCCACTTCTGTTTCAGGAGCAAAACACTGGTGGCATTCCAGAGAGGAGTTTCATGGCCTGGGTGGATAAAACACCCTGGACTCTATTAAGTGAAGACCACAGAGACAGGTACTAGACAAAAACAGCATCTTTGAAAGCCTCTTTCTCAGCACTCTACAGACTTTTCATAGTATTCTATTGTAAACTATAAAAAGCAGAGCAATGGAACAATGGAATACCTCACCTTAAACCAGCCTCACTGCACCCTGGTCCAGGACCATCCGGGAGTGCTTTGGGGCGCAGGAGGACACCAATGCTCTGCCTCTCCAGGTGGAAGCAAACTTTTCAGCCCACTTTTATGTTTTTTATTTTTACATAATTATTCCTTGCTAGCCCCTGGCTCATTCTTCGCCTCATCTGTCACCAGTTCATGCTCCATCCTGAATCTATAATTTGGCAAAGGTATCTATAGGCAGAGAATTCTTTCTATTATGAAGTGCTTTAGCCGAAGATATTGGCCTGGGCAGAAAGTTACTGTTACTTTGTCTTTATAACATGGTATTTCTCCTTTTAGTTTAAACAGGAATCAACTAGAAGCAGTCCAGTTGCCTAAAACCAGAGAGGCATCAGCTTCTTCAGCAACAACAGAGTCCAAGTGCTGGTTTGTCAGTCCTCTGAAACATGAAGACTCGAGGGACTGCTCTCCTCCAGCCTCTCACACGCCTCCTCTGGCCTTCTTCCTTCCTCAGGAAGATACAGAAACTTATTCCAAGGACTCGACTTCTGGTCTTTCCCCATACAGAAGTAAACAGGAACGAGTGAAAGTCATACATAGTCTATCTAAGGAACTTTCAGAGAAGATTGAGATGGCAACTAAGAGACTGAATGCAGTGAGCTGGACTCAAGACTCCACTGGCAAAGCATCGTCAGAGATAACTCTGGAGCTTTACAATGAACCTTCTTCCGTCCCAGAACCCGATGCCTCCAAGGATGAGCAAGACAGGGCAATGACCATACAAATGCTTCTGGATGCCCCAGATCCTGACATGTTAGTTGTGCCATCAGGTAGGGAATTTCAAGGACTGGGTAGGATTAGCCTTGGGGGTAGCACCTGTGGGAGCAACAGCCCTGGACAGACAGATGGAAATAGCCGCTCCTTGACCTAATGGGCTTAGATGCCCAAGTATTCCAAAGCTACAAAGCAGTATTTAAACCTCACCTCCCTTTGGCTATTGGAAGAGTGTGTCTTGGCCAGTCCCTGAGCAGTGGGTCTTTCAGGCTATATGCATACTGCTCAGAAGGAGCAGTCATGGAGCCTTGAGTCCTTGCAGGCTTGTTCTCTGCACAGTTCATATCTAACTTAGAAATGACCTGAGTACTTTCTTCTCCTCTCATTCCACCTGTGAAGCTGCATCTCTGAATTTTATTTGTAGCTTTGCCACTGATTTTGGACAAATCACTTCACCTTCTGGTGATTTGAAGTGATTTGAGGCTTTCCCAGGAGGGGAGAAAGGAATTATAAACCTAACTCTGTATACTTAGAAACCTGGGGGTGAGAAGAGCTATACGGAAGTTAAGTGCTCACGCATAAGTAGACAGAAAACAGATGCCAAAACTGGGCCCTTTCATTTCTACCAAGAGCATATTTATCAAATGTCTTAATTTGTCTTTTTAAAAGGTTTTGCTGTGAATAAGAGCTCCAAGGTGGACACAGGCCTATTGCATGGAAAGCCCATAACTGGCCCAGCCTCTCCATTTCACAGACTCCTCTCTAGAAGGTAAACGAATTGGGATATATTATTCTCTAAATGCACCCCCCATACACGTAGTTAAAATAAATGACACCACTTCAGCACGGAGCTAGCCTGCTCTTTGCTCTGTACCCGGAGAATTGCCGAGTAGGCAGTTTTTGACACAAGATGTACTGAAAGAGGGAGCCACCTCTTTGTGGAGAGCTGGAAGGCCAATGGGAGAGGTTCGCCCGAGGTTTTTGGACAGACGGATCTCCGCTACAGGGAGGTTTGCCCCAGAGGCAGCTTCCCCGCGACGGGAGGAGGCGGGGAGCCGCGGGGCAGCGCTTTCCTCCCCGCGCGGCCGAGGCTCTGACCTCTCGGAGCGGCGACGGCGCCGGCGGGGACGGGCTGTGGTCAGCGCTGCCCGCCAGGAGGCGCCGGTAGCCCTGCGCGCTCCTCCGCGCCCGCGGAGCTCCCGTAAGCCCGCAGTGTCCCACCAGGTGGCACTGCCGGCAGAGTAAATGGGTTATCTTCGCGATTCGCCTAGTTAAATCTCCACTGATCTCCTTGCGCAGGATTACAGCGATTTAATCAACCGAATACTATACGTTAATTTTTAGCAATTGTTTTCACTCACTTTGCTCTGAAATGCGGTGAAGGATTCTGCTTATTACAGCTCTACCGGCTGCGCGTATGTGGAGCAACACCTCCTCACAAACATTGTGCTTCCTTGAACAGGGCACATTGTCATTATTATGGAAAATGGGTTTTGAAACAGGAAGTTTAGAGGAGAAGGACTGTGCTAACACAGGTTGGTTTCAGCAGCCTATGTTATTGAAACGTTTAATGTAGATGGTAATGAGCAGAAATCCTTCTGGTCTTAAAGAGCAAAGACCTACTCATGTGTCAGCCCCTGGTGAGTTGTCTCTGGTGGCAGGAGGACCATGGAGAGACAATTGCCACGGCTCAGCTTGTGCCCCCATCTAGCCACAGTGAAGAGCAAAGCCAGAGCCTCGCAGGGGCCATACACCTGCAGAGAGCTCTTACCTTAGAGAATAAATCCCCTGAGCCCTGGAAGATAAAGTATGACCTGGACAGGCATTGCCAAAGAAAGGACCTATGTGCAGCAAACTGGCCTCTGCTTCCCCACATTCCTCTTCAGAGAGAAGGATGAGTTGCTGTGGGGACCCCAGCCCAGGCTCTGGTGGCCTGCACAAAGGTCTACTGGGAAAGAAGAGCAGTTTTTAACTGAAGGTGGGATTCAAGGCACAGTATTCTACTTCAGAAGATTGTTTACAGCTTTATGGTTCAAAATAAACAAGAGCAAAATGAAAATTGGAGCAATAGGTCTAGAGAGCTCAGCTTAAAAAAGTTATGACAAGTGATCATTGGAATTCCTGAGTTAATCCTGTTCTTTGTGTGCAAGTACCACATTCCCAATGGCTGGACTGATTTCTGCCCCAAGAAATCATTTGCAAGGATTATAGAGCTGTTTTGTCACAGAAGATGGCAACTGTATAAAACTGGAGCACTTGTCACTCTGAGTGCAGTGAAGAGTCAGAGCTGTGTCTGTGCTGCACCTCAGTGGGGTGAGGAACACGGTGGGTTTGATGCTCTTGCCTGGATGTGCATGTTTACGGGCAACTCTAATTCACAGTAATGGATGGAAGATGGTGCAAAACCCCTGTAGGCCCCACTGGGAGCAGACCCTCAGCTGTAATGAACAAGCATCAAAGCAGAAATAAGACAGATTGTGCTGATCTTCTCAACAATGCAATCACTGAGAAAGTGACGCGCCATGTGTTTGAGTCAAACAAAGTCCTCAGAACATCACACAAAAAACACCAATAAAACCTCTCAAACAATAAATCACAGCCCTGTTGCAAGTGCTGTTTCAAAAGATGAGGAGAGCTACTTGCAGAGAAAATATCACTGTATTTAGAGATTAGAAGTGGAAAGTGTTACTGTATTGTAAACAATTCCAGACTCATCACCCTGTGGATTGAGGGCCCTTCTGATGCAGCAATGGGTGGCAGTAAAGGGATAACATAAAGGAAAGATCACCCTGTGTCTAACCCTTTCTTAGTTACTGGTAAAGTAGATAATACAAAGGTTCAGCATAAAAGCCCCTCTATGAATTGGTTTTTATTTGCACTTGATCTAGATTCTCATTTTGGACTCACTCATGGGAAGCAAAAGTGGATGAAGTCCTTACACACTGGTGGGCAGCACAGCCAATAAGGACAACATAAGGCTCCCATCATCCAGTGCCAAGAAAACTCCACCAGGGGACTGAAGGAAGCCTTTTCTTCACCTTTACAAGACTGTGCTAACAGGCAGGGACAGTGCCATGTTCTTAGTGCTCAGTAACCTATGCCTATATCACCAGTGTAGCCAGAGCTGAGTTAGAAAATGGGAAGTACAAGCAGTTGAATTGGGCTCGTGCTTGGACTTCTGCTGTTGCTACCAGTGACAATGAGTTATGAGTCTACAGTTGGCCACAACAGATACTCTCTTCAAGAGTTCATCTGAACAAAGCCACCTGTGAAAAGCTGACTGTTTGCTGGCCTCAGTCACAAACACAAGCCATACTGGTTACAAAACCAGCTCTTGATCATCATCATCTTACCACAGCCTGCTTCGACAGCAGAGGTTTCTGTTTACATGTTTAATTATAGCTGTGAAAACAGTGACGCATGTTCATGTAAGAACTCCTGCAGATGCCTCTTTCCATGAGAAACGTTCCCATTTCATGCACGGCTGCTCTGCCGGCTGTGGGGCGGCTGATGGAGATGTGTTGCTAATGCAAATGATTCACTGATGGGAATTCTCCAAACCGCCAGTAAATGTGTGTGCAATTTCATCCCCACTTTGCTGCACTCACCTATACAAGTGGCTTCTGTTACATTCCTGAGAGATGGCGGTTAGATCCCAGCTCTTCCTCCCACTGTGGACCCAATAATGCTTTTTAGCCAAATCCAAAGAGCCTCATCTGGGAATTGTGACCGTTTATGCCTGCCACAGAGCTGGTTGTACCTGGAGGAGATGGGTTGCTGGCTGCTTCTGTGTAATCCCAGTACTGTCTATAGAATCTGCATTGACTTCCACTGGTATTGGCAGTAGCCTTCCCAGGAAACTGGCAGGGCTTGATTTGGACCTCCGCATCAATCTCTCTAAACAGAATTGGGCATTTCTCAAGAGCCAAAGGAGACAGTGGCATTGGCTACAAACCTCTCACATCACAAAAGCAGAGACAATGCTCAGTGGCCTTTGCCCAGTGAATACTAGAACTGCTTTTTACCTCCTCTCTTTTACCTTTCCTCTCACCCACCTTTGCTCCCACTTTCAGAAGACTACATCCAAGACGTGTTAGTGGAAGCTGTTCTGTTTTAGCAGTTTCTGGGTCATGAAAAACAAAGGAAAGCTTATTAAGGAGAAAAACGAGATAAGATTTCCCTAAGCTGATTGCTGTTAGAAAAAAATATTCCGCATTCATTCTTCTGTATAAAAAAGAAAACATCTGTCACCATTTCAGTGTGTCTCAGTGTCCTGCATGTGCTTCAGCTGAGCCTTGATCGATAAATGCCCATTCCACACCTTCCTAATCTTTTTAGTTAAGCTCAGAGAGTTAAAGATCAGAATAAAACAAAACCAGTTGCTGGGATCTTTGTCAGGATGGTGGGACTTGGTGCTGACACTGTTGTGAAATATTACAGTATGTACATCAACAGCAAATCATAGTTGGGTCACAGCCATGCTCAGCACAAGCTCCAGGAACACGGAACAGAGATAAGTACTCCGTGTTTCTGAAAGATTTCAGAGAACTTTGCCAAGGCTCAGAGCTGGATTGTGCAACCAAGTCCTGGCATGGCACAGACTGCACAATGCAGCCTCATAAATTCAGCTTCAAAACTGCAAGGTTGTTGTTTCTATTTGCCGCCAGGTGGAAAACTATTCAGCCCTTTCAGAGCAGTAATTAGAGTAGGTAAAGACAAGTGTTGTTACCTCTACTAACAACATCAAGATACAGTATGACTTTACAGTGAGCCTTTTGTTTCAATTTAACAAAATGTAATAAATGGTAGCTTGGATAAAATAACAATATCTTACTTCAAAAGATTGCTTATACACACACACTCTCTGAGTAATTGTCTCCTTGGCACAGTCCACAGAGAGAACTCACAGCTCAGAGGAATCACTGCTGGTGGGAGCCTAAAGTTCAGGATCGAGAGGAAACTGCCAATGGGTCTCCTGGAGAGAGCCTGAGGACACGGCACAGCCGGGGATTACAGCCCTCCTCCTCTCTGAGCGCTGGAGCTGAGGCTCACGGCAGCTGTGAGCAGGACTGTGGTAAGGTGGCATTTCCCAAAGCATAGAGTGTGGTGGTTATTCAGTGCCCTCCCAAGGTACTTCTTATGCCATTGCTAAAGAATTGATAGTCCTTCATTGTAAGAGAATTCCTGCCAATGGCTGTGACTAGAACTGAAGATACTTCTGGGATGAGGGGGAATTTCAAATAGCCAGGTCATGTCAATCTAGTTGATTCTATGATTTTATGTTCCAGACTCTGAAGGTGAAGGATGTTCCCTCAGCATTCATGTCCAATTTAACAGATTGCAGCCCACTAAAATAATGCAATAGAAGTTCTTTTGCTGTCTCACCAGTGTGACTGCAGCAGAGCATCACCTCACAGGCTGCTCCCATGCTGAGTTACACCGTGACAGCTACAGACGGCCCCGGATGGAACAAACCCTTGTTTAGATTGGAGACATTTTCAGCTTCATCTGAAGGTCTCCCAGAGCCTTGCAATTAATTCTTCATAATTACCACATCACATAAGTGTGGGATATTACCCTACTTGGGCAGCGAGAGACATCAGGGCACATTTACAGGGGCTAGCAAAGCACGCAGGCTGATGAAGAGATGTGCTCAAGGACCCTGGAGGCCTGGGCAAGACAGGGTGGCTGCAGGGCTTTGCCTCTTCTGCCCCAACAAATGTTTGCCTGGAAACAAGGGAAAGTTTGTGGCTGAAAGGGTTAAATGGTAAACAGCAGCATCAGCCTGCTCTTTCTGAAGAGATCTCTGCTGGCTTCCACCAAACAGAGCAGATGGTGCATTGTTTTAAGGGCTTTTCTGAGACAAAAGAACAAGATCAAATAACCTTTCCTCAAAGAGGGTACTTACAAAAAGCCTTTGCTCTTATTAAGGTTTCTTCATTGTTTTCTCTACAAAATTTTATACGTAATATTGGATTTTGAGGTGATGTTGAAGCCAGCATTGTTTAGCAGGCTTCTGCCCAACCCCCAGGGTCTAGGAGGGCATCTCACATGATTGGACAGTGAGTCTATTGTCTGAAGTGTTTACCACAAGCAAAAGACATTGTATTTGTTTAATATTAATAACTAAGGGCCCCAGTTCTGGAAGCTATCTGGCAAAAAGTCCCTGCCATCTACTATTCACTACAAGAACAATAGGAACTGCTGCCTTGTGTCTATGCCAGGAGAGGCTTGAACCTTCTCTGAGCATTTGCAGGCACTGACAGCACTGGAGCTCCAGCCCATGGCTTGACTGTGAGCCAGCAGGTCCATTCCAAGCCATGCTGCTGCAGATGAAGCTCAGAACTGTCATTCTGAAGACAATGTGGGTTTGAAATATGGGTCACAAGTGGATCTGTTCACCACTCTTACCATGGAAAGGGCATTCAGACACAAGCCTGTATTGTATGCCTGAGGCATCACACCAGCAGTTGACTCTGTTCTGTGTGAACACAGAAGTCACTGTGCACATGCAGCATAATGATGTGCAATTATATAACTGCTGCAAAACATAAATATCTACCTTTAAAAGATACCCACATCACCTGCTTGCTGAGCCAAAGACATGAAAAATATTCTGTAGTAAACATACTTGACAAAATAGCAAATTTAATTTCAAACATAATAAAGCAGAGTGTAAGAAGCAGATATTCACAACGTATTTGTAACTGTTTACTGCCTGGAGTAAGACAGTGAACCTGTCCTGAGCTGTTCCATTTTCTTTCTAAACACAGACAGTATAAACTCCAGAAGTGCAAATGCTGTAAGCACACTTGCATCACTGGGAAGTATTTCACACAGCTCTTATGTGTGTCTCAAACCAGTTCAGCACAAAACCTGCTATAACCAAGTGAGCTGGTGAGGAAGTGGTTTGCACATTCTGCTTGCCTCAGAGACACCACTACATAAAATCTTTCCATCATTCCTGCCAGGTCACCAGGTCTCTTCCCCAGGGAGCTGAGGAGATGAGTTGTACTTTCCTTGATACTGCAAGGAAAGCCCCCAGTTTCCCTATTGCTATTAAATAAGGGAAGTTAGCGATTTAAAAGAAAAACATTTTGCTTTTGCCCCTTGCTACAGCCTTATGATGGAACTAAATAAGCCACAAAGCTCATTTCATGGGCCAGACTTGTGTTTCCTTTTTTGTATTAGAGAGAGAGTAAGGTCTAATCTGAAGTTAATTGTTAAAAAGAAGTATTTTCTAACTGTGGCAGTTTAAGCATGGCAACTGGTTTGAAGTAACTTGCAATAGGAAAGCAAATGGGGTGGTGTCCATTGCTCTCAAAATGCAGAATTTTAACCTGATTACAAAGAAAATGTATGTCCACGTAACATCTTTCCCCTCCGCTGCGGGTTGAGATATTCTCTCACATCACTAGAGGGAGCTGCCTTCTTGCTTCTAGCAGGGAGAAAGGATTAAATTGGCGGAATCACAGTGGTGTAAGAGCCGGGTTTCCGCTAATCGTCCGCTGATGGATCGTGCTGAGATAAGACAGCTCCTTGTGTTCCACTTCAAAGTCCTACACTGGCTTTTGTGTATTGTGAAGTTTCTGCCTGGTACAGCAGTGAGCTCCATCAGCAGCCTCCAAGCGCCTCTCAAGCAGCCTGCAGTGACAGCAGTGTTGAAGCTACTTGGCACTGTGGCAGGCAACAAGAGAACGGCTCAGGAGAATTGCTCTCACTTCCTTTGATGCCAGCTTTCTCTCTCTGAACTAGTTTCTTTCCATTCCCACAGAGGCTGCATCTACCTTGCAGATAAATCATCCTACAGCCTGGGTGTGCATCAGATTCAGGGCTTTGTCTTTTCCATGCTACTTGCGTCTTGTTCCTTGTGAAATACCACTGCATAGCGTGTGAACACACACATAGATTTCTTCCTCTGTGCAGTCAGGTGTTGCTTTGCCAGACAGGCTGGGACTGTGGTATCCATACTGCAAGTGTAGCGGGTTGAGGGAATAGAAAGAGCATTCCATGGAAATTCAGAGTTCTGTTTAGGTCCAGATTCAAGCCCAGCTCCCTTCTGCTAGCCTGTAGAAAGAGCTGCTCTGCTGCTCTGGGTGTGATGTGCCTCACGTGGAAGAGGCGGCAGCAGGGTGAGGTATATCCATGTGCTGCAACATCTGGCTGGCAGCTGAACTCTGGCCAACCCTCCACACCAGAGGATTTAGATATAAAAACCTGCAGAGGACAGGAGCAGCACAGGCCACATTAATCCCCTTGTTTAGCAAGCAACTAGTCTTCAGTGACAAGTGGGATACCAGATGTATTTATAGAGAAGAAACTGATTCAGCAGGCATGGAGATACAGATTATCTGAGGTACTCGAGAATGCAGCCCATTGATTTTCCTGAGTAAACAAGCACAGCTTTCAAGTGTAGCGTCTCTTCCTTAGGGATTGCTCTTGGCTCACAGGTCTTGCTGAAGAAGAGCCAAACTGCCATCCTTGTCACCTGAGCTGCAAATCTCAGCTGTGACCAGGGGTTAGCAAACCTCTCCTGTGTGTCTCCACTTACCTGTCATCACTACAGCTCAGCTCCTGCATGCTAACAAGGTACTGAAATGCCTGGGGTTTTTTTCACCCATCCCTTCCCTTACCTTTGCAATAATGCAATTGAGCTAGCACAGTAACTCTGGAGAAGGGAAGGATTGCCCTCACCTGGGTATCAAACAGGTCAACTCCCGGATCTGTTGCTCCCTCTCACAGTAGTGTTCAGGACGTTCTACACCTTATCTTCAAACAATTCCAGGCAACATAGTCAAAGTTGTGCTTACATCTGAAGCTGCAAGTATGTATTTTGGTAATAACTGGTTTGGACTGATTGCTGACATGGGCAGAAAGAGGAAAATCTGTCCTTGAGTAAAGCAGCAGTAAGTGCTTCTGCCTGGCTTCAAGTGATTAGAAAAATGAGACTTTTAGCCCAGCTTTCTTAATTATATGTCACAGATTCCACAGGGCTTTGCCGAGATTCTGCAGGTGCAGCGGAAAGTGATTTAATAAATGGCATTTTTTGAAAGACTGAGTGTGTGTACATTGAAGCTATCTGGGGATGCAGAAACCCCATTCATCATAGAGCAGGAGGATGTGAAGTTTAGCCAGATGGTATCTTCTTTAATGCAGGATGTTGCAGCACAAGAAATGCATCTGCAAATAGCCACAATTAGGAAAATTATGTTCAAAAGAAGTGAACACAGGCCAGAGCAAACTTCTTACTCGCTTTGATATGAGTACCATTGGCCAGGCTTTGAGCAGAAAAACAATAACATTGTTCTGTTTGAGGCACAAACTGAAAACACTTGCCAGTTTTAAGCTCTATCCTAGTAGATTACCATGCTTCACAATGGCCCACATACTACATTAAAAGCTACTCAGACAACTTGACATCAGTAAGTTTAGCTAGTAGTTTTTTTCTTTACAAAATGACCTTATTTGTTAGGTCTGAAGGAGGCTTCCTCAGCTGGCTTTGAAAGTGATGAGCTGTCTGCATACCCACTGAAGAGCTCTTCACTTTTTTTCTATTTTTTCTAGTCTTTTTTCTATTACCTTGTTTAAAACCAGTAATAAAACTTCCCTGTACAAACAACAGCTCTTTCATCCACAGGATTTTCCTAAATATAACATGTCACAAAGTCATCTCTGGTAAGTACATGCATTAAAAAGTCTAAATCAGTCCTCAAAATTGAAGAAACCCAAGGATCTTTTAAAAAGGATGAAGTTGTTCTTTGGCATATGATTTCTAGGTAATTCATTGTGATTTTGCCCTTGCAAACAACCCTCCAGAACCAGGAGCTATGCATTACTGAAGTATAAAATGAGATTTTCATCCAGTGTCTTGATTCTGAAAAGTAGAGGGTTAAGAAAAGGCTCCATAGTAACAGTCAGAGGTGACTTTTGCAATCAAGCTGTTTATAAAAACACAGCAGCATTCTAATAGAAAATCTGCACCAGGCTTAAAGCATTAACATTTTATTTCGCTTACATTGACATAAAAACAAAAAGCATCCTGGCATGCAAAGAAGCCCATGTCTCTGCTCCTTCCATGTTCAAGATCCTTCAGTATTTACAGCAAATTCAAACCTTGCCTGTCATGGGCTTATCCTGAGGTTTGGGGTAATCTGAATTCAAACAATCTGGATGGGGATACAGATTTTATCTCAAGTTTCCAAGTCAAACCTATTTCTATTTATGACCCACATTTCAATTCATTTATGGCTCTGGCTGCTGTGACAGTGGCACAGCACAGAGTAAACATGCAACCTGTTTGCATAAGCTTAGCAATTCATCTGAGGAGCTCAAAGCAGCCAAGAACATATCACTGGTAAACATTACATCACTTGTACTGTAAAAGACAGACAGGAGAGTTACAATAAGAAAGCAGCAGTGAAATAGGAGCACCTGGAACAAGAGTTCTTTTCCCCACTTAAACTTAAAGGTTTTTTCATGGGTTTGTTTCCCCCTGTGACAAAAGAGAGAAATCCAGTGGGACCCTGTACAGGGACAAGCTGCAAGATGGAAGGGAACTTTGGGAGCTCCAGTGATGCTGCTGGAGCTCCCAAAGAAGTGATCAGGTTGAGAAGCTTTTCTTCTTCTGTAACTAGTGCGCCTGGTCTTGTTGGTGCAGTGAAGGAGCAGTATAGGAATAGTAAGAGTGGCAATAACCCACGTTCTGAACTTCAGGCTTAGAACAGGAATTACTTCCCACTGCTTCAATTTCCTGACAGAGGCCCTCTTGAGCCCTACTTCTTTCCCTCTCCCCAGTACTTGCAGGACTTTATGCTAACAGATTTCTTGACAGGACGTAGGTAGCGACATTTTCCTTCTTCAGATATGTTAGAAGAAATAAATGCATGCAGGAAAGTTATTCTGCAAATAAAGGCAGATTTGGGAGGCTTCCAAAAATAGGCCCAGGGAGGATTCAAAAGGAAAATGCACTTAGGAACAATGTGCACTTCCACCCTTCCCCTTTTGGTGGTCGCTTGTTTATGCCCACATATTAGGACTCAGGCATGTTTTGAGAAGTACAGTCAGGCCTGAAATTCAGCAGAGTGCTGAGAAGTGTCCTGGGACCACACTAAAAATATCACAATGCTGTTAGATTAGTTACAGGGTGTCAGTGGTGACCCAGCAAGTTGGCCCTGCTGGCAAAAACACTTGGCAAATGCTTTAATCCCAAAGGACGTGGACAGTGTAGAAACTGTTTCAGGGCAGCAACTGAAGCCTGAAGGAATCTAGTTCCACTGCTCCCTCTGGTTAACTCTGATACTTTACCCAGCTAGCACGCATTAAACAGAGCACAGATTTGTTAAATTAAGAAGTGGTGACTGTTACCATCTGTTTCCCAAACTTCTGCAGTTGAAGGACACCCTGGCTGCACAGAGCTGGAAAAAAACCACAGGAGCCATCTGGATTATTTGAGGCAAACCTCTCTACTACTGGCTCACAAACTGAAGGTACAGTAAGCAGCTGATGCAACAAGCAAAGAGCAATGCAAGTTCTGCTGCCCCAGGTAAAAAGGTGCTAGCTCTCCCCTGATCCACATGTGTTTAGGATATAATCAGTTGGCATCAGCTGACTGCATCAGGTTTATAAAGCTCATGTACCTGTAAAGGGTAGGTGCCAGCCTTAAACTGGTATTTGGAGATCCTACTCTAGCACTGGTGGGCAAGAATGCATTGCTCTGCTGGCTGTGCAATGACAGGGCTGCCTTCTCTTGGAGTTTGCTGCCCTTTGCTCCCCAGCTCTGGGGAACCACCTGACTTGGTTGGAAATATCATTAATAGTGTGTCATTTCCTAACACAGGTTCATCAGCTGCAGCAGAGACAGCACCTTACAGTACTGAGGGAGAAAGCAAAGCTAGAGGTTCAAGAAAGCCAAAGGTGTTTGAATGACCTGCTTCAGCACAGTTCAGGGGTAAGCTATCATTTCAGCTCCTGTGTTACCACTTCTGGCTTCAGCAAAATCTTCCTCCAGCCCCCACTGGGGTTTGTTGGTTTTTTTCCTCTCAGTCAAAAGACTAAAAAGCTTAGGTCAGGATAATTTTTCGAAAGTGCCCAGGTCTTTCAGGTAACAGAGTTCCTTAGGCTGCCATTTGGACTGGTGATCTGAAATAACTTGGGTCCTGCAGCTTGTTTACCTTCTAGCCTCAGATTCTGCAGTCAGCTGGGGTCTGATGGACTTCAGGGTCTATTTCTTAGAATAAGAATTCAGCTCCATATGCATAAGCACAAGCTCAGATCTCATGTGCGATTCCAAGCTCTCATTACAGGCCCGGGAGTATTTACTTTGGCAGATACTTGAGCTCAATTAATGTCTCTCAATATGTTGGAACAAGTTGGACAGAAGTGATCTCTCTAGGGTTTTGCCTAAAAGTCCTTAGGATGAGCGCAGTACCCTGACCTCCATGAAAGCAGCTCTAAATACAAAACAGTTTGTGAGCTGTTACACTGCCTTACTTCCATATGCCCACACAGGTTTTTCACTGTGAGTAGCATCCAGCTCATTAGTTAATGCAACTTTTAAGAAATTATTGGTGTATGAAAAGCACTATCTACAATGAAGAGCTTTCCCAAGAAAATGAGGGAAGAAAGCTTAAAAGTTCTGCCTTTCAAATAGATCCTTCAGGTCTATAGACAGTTTCTGTGTTTGCAGGAGCACAGTAGCTCCAAGGGCACTTATCCTCCTGCGCCAAGATTGGACCATACAGAGCCAACACAGAGAGGACACCAATCAGAAGGTGACGACACAGCTGGCAGGTACAGGAGGCAGTATACAATGAGGGACTGCAATGGTTTAGCCTGTGCTTTGACTACTTGAATGACGTGGGGCACTAAAGCATTTGCATTGTGTTTCTAAAACAGATGTTTGTTTCAAGTCATTTAAGAACAGTAATGGCTGTTACATTATCTTTGAAACTTGTGGGAAAAATACAATTCTCCTCATTTTGCTTTACCATCATATACCTTGGTGTGAATGACAGTATTGTATGTGCACACTTTTATGTTCATTTCAAGAGGCATAAAGACTAGAGAATTGCTTTTGGAGCCTTACAGATACAATTACCAGAAAGGTGCCTTTGCACAGGTAAAAATTCCAGTAGTGCATAAAAATGAGCACCATTCTGGTTTGAAAAAGATTCAGCCTTCACAGAGGACTTCACTATGAAAGCTCTAATTGAAACCATATATTTGACTGCTGTAAGAAAATATTTCCTTTCTTATCTTCAGTAAGCAAGAGATGCATTCACTGAAACCACCTGCATTGAAGACTGAAAGAGACCACAGTCCAGTGGATCCCAAAACAGTGGGAGAAAGAAAACCTCTGGGAGAAAGGGATTCGTATCCCTCAGTGCTTCAAGAAGGTGAACACCAAGTTAAAGGATCTGGTGGTATTGGGCAAACAGCACATTCTAGCATGGCATGAGAAACAGTGCAGCATCCAGGGGCTGGAACACGGAATCACAGAGCTCATTAACTTGATTTTGAAAGTTTTGACCTAAATACTTCTATTCATGCTGCATATTTAAACCAGAGTGATTTCCCTTTGAAAATTATTTTCTGTAGACAAGTCAGGACTACACAGTTGAGAGTTATTTACCCCATCAGTTACTTACCCTTTTTAATTCTTACCTGTTTGCCATGATTTCACTGGAAAGCAAAGGTTAATGCCCGTAACTTGCTCCTGTGAGTGAAGAGCTGGGGGGAGATGTTCCTCAGGCTCCTGCTGAAGGGCAGCACATGGGCCTGGCTGCCAGTTCCTTGCAGAGGCTCCCTGAATTCCGGAATGGATGTGAACTCCTACTGTGGGGACTGTTTTGCAGAGTCTTTTTGCCTTCTGTTCCAGAGAAATATCTTTTTCCTCAGGATCCCTGCTGGCAGAGCGCAGGGAGGCACTGCACGACCATCAGGCTTTTAATCTGTCATCACCTCTGGTCAATCTGCACCATGGGGAGACCTTGGCAGGGGATGACTCCCAAGAGAGCAGCGAACAGGGCAGCTCTGCCAGCCAGGTAACAGCAGTCCTTTACCAGTGTGCGGGGTGCTTGTTTTGAGGTGGTTTTGCTTCTAGACCCTATGTCAACCTCTCACCTCATCAATAAAGATGGCGCTCTGCTCTGTCCGCAGCGGAGTGAGGTCGGCCAGCACTATGGAGGCTCCAGCACTTTCTGCCGCTTCAGCTTGGCCATGGCGGAGCAGTGCCTGAGGGGAGAGGAGCTGCGAGCTCGGCACCAGGCTGCCCTCATCAAGCTCCGCAAGAGAGCTCTCTGGGAGAAAGCCAGGGCTGAGCTGGCCTGGCTGGGACACCAGCAACGGTGAGGGGAGGCAGGGCAGGACACCACAGACCTGCCATGGCGGGTCCTCAGCAGGCGGAGGTGCTCAGCGGGACAGTTTGTCTTCCGTTGAAGGGAAAAGAGCAAATATAAAATCCTTCTCTTACAGAGTAAGTGCAGGAGGAAAGAGTCTGTGCAGTTTTATTCAACCCAGAGCACAGCTGAGCTCCATATTGCAGCTTCGTCCTCACGGGGTGTGAGCCTCCCCTCAGAGCTGACTGGGCTGAGGCGCCATCATGGGCAGCGTGAGACCTCATGAGGCAAGATGTCCCCCGGCGCTGACCGGGCTGAGGCACTGCCAGTGATGGCACGAGGCGTCCCTCAGTGCTGTCTGTGCTGAGGTGCTGCCAGGGATGGTGACAGACCCTGGTGCAAGGCATCCCTCAGTGCTGACCAGGGGCACCAGAGGGTGCAGTTTGAGCCCCCCAGTTCGTGGTGTCCCTCACCAGCCAGCACCATGCATTTCAGGGAAGCCGGCTGCCTCAGGAGAGCTCCTGGCAATATGGCCCCAGGGCGGTGGGGTGTCCCCGATGTCTAGCAGAGCTTCCCGTAGTCACTATGGCTGTTCCTGGCACTGCTGCCTGAAGAGTGTGAAATTAATGGCATTTAATTATCCGATTGTGATCCCATCCCTCTCTGGTCTCCAGCTGCCTGGAAAACCTGCAGGATAGTGAGGGAGCCTCTGCCATGGCCGCAAAGCAGCGCAGAGTCCTAACGGAGCTGAAACAGGAGCGGGTAAAGCTGCAGCAAGAGGAGCTGGGTTTCATCTTCTAACCGGTGGGAGGATGTGACACGGGGAGCTGCTGGAGCACGTGGGGTTTGCTTTCTAAACCAGTCACTGGTGCCATTTCACGTGCATTGTTCTGCTTTGCTTCCTACATTCAGTGAGGGGGTTTCAGGTCCAGGTCAGCAGCCTGTACATCTCGGAGAAAGGTAGTACACAAAACAGTTCTTTTTCTATTTTTGTCCCTGCTATTCCACTATTTTTGTGGGGTTTTTGTCTGTTTGTGCCATAACAAAAAACATACAACGCGGAATTCCACAATGTATGCAGATTGATGCTTCTGACGTTGAACTACATTACATTAATCTGACAGCTAATTTTATAGTCTTGGCTCTTCTGCTCCTGAGAGGAATGCTGGGCTCATAATTACACTTGGTAGTCAGAGAATTTCTGTCCTGCTCCTTATGTAGGGCAAGCCTCTCCTTTCCCTCGAGGAATTCCTGTGTGAACGACAAGCATTCCATAGTTTTGAATGACCTGAAGATGATCAATTTCCAAAGGTCTCGCCTCCCAGACTCCCCATCTTTCAAGCAGTGAAATATATCCCCTTGCTTGCCATTAGTTTTCATGGATATTTTCCAGTCAGCATTAGTGAAGAACAGAACTACAAAATCCTTTACAGAAAAAGGAATAAACCTGCATATTGAATTCTCGAGATGCTTTGAGAGTGGTAGTGCCTTATTTTAAGAAATACTGTATGCATTAAGCAGGGTCTCTCTTTTGCTATCTTAGCTCTTATGCTCTTTTCTGTCTTCATTTTGCATAGGCAGAAATACAGCACCTGCAAAACATCTACAGGGTGGCCCATCAGGAGAGAAAACTAATATTAAAGCAGCAAAGAGAAATCTTAATGATGCAGCATTTGACAGCACAACTGCAGGAAAAGCTGCATAATTTGGCAGGGAAGGAAGAGGCTACTAAATCACAGTCACTAGATGCCTCGGTGGGTTCTTTGAGTGAGTAATAGCAAAGTGAAGAGCTGACAGTACAGCTGAAGACCCCAGGTGAAACCTTACATATTACCTTTTCCTTTTAGCTTACAAGGAGCCCAGCAGCTGAAGAAGAAATAAAGCTGAAGACAGTGAGACTTATTTCTAGCCCAAAGTTACATTCCTCTTCAGCAGAGTCTGTGGCCCAGCCAGAAAAACCTGATCTGTCAGGGAATAGGGACAGTTATGTCCAGCTAAAGAATAAACAAAGCAAGAAATATGAGGGGTAAGTAAAACCCTTTCCACAGCTATAGCTGAAGGTAAGAACCAATCCAATGGAGAAGATGGGCAGCTATGTCCTAGATAATTGTGTGAGCTTTAAATGCTCCCAAGAGGGAGTTTTATAATGATAAGTTTTGAAACCCTTTGTGTTCATGCAGTTGATGCATCAAGATCTCTTCTTATCATTCTGGCCAATTGCCTTATTATTTGTGTCCTCCATATGTCCAACCTCTCATCTGGTGTCCAAAATGGTAAGCTCCTCGGGGCAGGGACCAGCTTATTGCTGGGGATGTGAACAGCACCAAGTAAACTAACGTGTGTGGATCCTTTTCATAACACTGAATTCCTGAGGTGGGTTACATTTATCGCTTCGATATATCAACAGCAAATAGTGTGTTTATTTCAGATTTTCCCATTCTTTAAAAAGAAGTACTCTTCTGTGCAGGGGAAAAAGAAGTGTTTAAAGTGAAATCTTGAATTTGATCAGGAAGTTGTTTAAGTCAGTATTTACATCACTGTTTATCAGTGTTATTTTTCTTTATCCGAAAACAAACAAAACCCACAATAATCCTGGTGGTTACAGGGAGTTACACTGTGATCTCAGTTCTTCTGTATGTCACAAATATCAACACCTTCAGTAGAACAAGCCAAATCTGAGCCTTAATCCTGACATTTAGTCTGTATATCTGAATAGACACAGACAAATACATACAGATATACATGTAAACGTGTAGTGCTGTGATTTACCATTAGAAGTTGGGCAAGTCTGTTTCATGCTGAAAAAAGCCCTGTTGGTTTGCCACCATAAGCTTATTGCACACGGAAGGGGATACACTGAGTAATAAACTGTTTAATCCTGTGTGCAAAAGGTAGAGTAACATTTGTTCCTCAGGCAGTTGTGTTTTCATTAGATGGTTCCATGCTCCTGCTTGCAGTGTCACAATCCTCTGGGCTACAAGAAAGCCAGTCCTTGCAGGCTTTATATATTAATTTCAAACTCTGCATTTTTGTGCAAGCAGGTGAGCATATTTCACTAGGATTCTCTGCAGTATGAGATGTTAAGTAGAGTTATCTAAGTCTGTGGGATTGGGGCCTGTCACTGCAATGTCAGGAACAAATGGAACTTTGACATCAGGCCTAAGAAAGTTGCTTTACATAGCATTATGAATATGAAATTATGAAATACTGAATATTTTTTTATGATGCTACACAACTGCTAATGATAGTTCACATTTTCTTTTTTTTTTTTTTAACTACAATCTCAAAACACTTTGCAACTACATATTCATTAGACCTTGGGATACCCATACAGAATGAGTGGGAATGTATTGATTTTAATATGCTCACTCCTTTGTCTCCTCTGGCTGAGCCTATGTATCACTTAACCCCTCAGAGGAGGTTTGTGTTTTGCTTAGGATTCAATCACGGAAGGCTTTTGTACTACACGAGACTTAATTTTATGCCTAAACTGGAGTGTAGGAGTGCCAGGTAAAATGCCCAGAGCCAGAGGTAATTCAGGAGCTCAGTGCTGTTTCCTGTTCCCCAGGCACTGCATCCCCATTGCTTCCCACTGAGCTGGAGGAGCTGAGCAGTGCAGATGAGGACTTGGCAGTACCCACACTGCTCACAACAGCAGCCTTCCAAAGCAGACTCAGATGTACAAAGCCTAGTTTGCTTCAGACAGATAAAATAAGTAGTTAAAGGCAAATAAATATCTATATGAATTAGAAACCCCCTTCCACTCAGTGTTACCCAGATCTTTAGCAGACTGGTGAGTCAGGTTTGTGCATTTACTTAAGTCCCCACAGGGAAAGGCTTTCAAATAAATCCTTGCACAGAACTGATCTATAATTCATGGGTTTATTGATTACAAGTCACAGAAATCTTTAAAAGGTTTCTTGGCTGTGCTTTCACTTTTTTTTACTGACAAGCCTGCTCATAGGAGAACAGTGAATATTTGCTTCTGTCTAGAGCAGAGGGGGCCTGGTGGACCTCATGATACACCCAAAATCTGGCCGCTGTCTGACAGTGCATAGATCTCCTTCCTATGTGGAAGTGCAGAGTGGTAATTACACTATTTATCCACTGGTGCAGGTATGTTCATATCCTGATCAGGAAGACAGTTGATAAGTGGGGCTGGAAAATGCTTCTAAAAATTAAAGCAAACTGAAATAATAAATAAATTACCTACATGCAGGAAAAGCTGCTGGTTTAGTTTTGTTAAGGGATGGTGCAAGGAATACAGAAACTTGTAATAAATGGACAAGCTTTTAGCTAAGAATTGGGAATACACCTTCTGATTTGGGATACTTAATTTGAAGTCCCTAAACACTAGTGGTGGTGAATACTATATAGTCATTAAAAATAAAATAATGAATGAGGATTGAGGTTCCAGTCACTGTCATACTGTTGATCTTCATCTATTCAAGAACATATTAAACTTTCTAAACTGTTATTGTAGCAAAAAAAGATAATCCCCAAACCCCAACAAAACCAAAACAACCCACATGTAGATCACACTTTTTTCTGGACTTACCCAACCATGTGTTCTAGAACTGAACTTGTGCCACTAACTGTAAAGCTGTGAGTGTGAATTGTGTTGCTTTGTGCTTTTGCAGTAAGGAGACTGTTTAGAAAGTTCAATGTCATCATCATATTCAGTATCTGATGTCCCAAATGTCCAAAAAGTCGCAATGCTATGTTTAATGTGGAAAAATTAATGAGATCTGTTGGAATCTGCTACAGTATCACAGATTGGAAATGGGGGAGGCAAACAGGTTCAGACTTTGACCCTGGTTTTACTTTTTCAATGCTGATGATTTCTTCAGTCTCTTCCTGTTCTCATCTGTGAAGGTTAGAAACCTGGCTCTGTAAAATACAATGTCAAGTGAGAGGGAGGGGAATGGAGAGGAAAAATACACTCTTTAGGATGCTTCTGACTTTACTAATTTGCTGGTTTCAAAACATATGTGCATGTGAGCTCTCTACAGGTACTATCAAGCACTATCAGAAGCATTTAATTCATACCTTTATTGATTTCATATAGATTTATCATGATTAACTTGGAAACACAAAGCCAACCCCCAACCATTAATTCCTTGTCTGTTTACAGCTTTTCTACTGAGAGCAAGGGAACACTGGTATGCTACCAGAAACAGGCAGTGGAGTTGCCAGATTTGGAGCCATCCCTTGGTGTGCAAGGTCCTGATGTGTCTGAAATGGTGGCCAAGAAATTGTGGGGTGCTTCTAGTCAAACCACAGGCTCAATCTTTATGATTAAAGACTGCAAAAACACAGGTACCAAATAAAGATGATCTCTGTAGCAAACCATGTTTGTGGCTGCTTAGTCAAACTGCATGACTTAGGGCAAAATTTAAAGTCTCAGTTGTTCTTTGGAGCAGTTCAAATGATCTTCCAGAAGAGGACAAGCACGTGAGAGAGAACTTGTGATGATGATCTGTGCCTTGGTTACTTCCAGCGTGGGGTTTGGTACCAGGTCCTGTCCAGGATTAGCAAGAAGGTGTCACAAAGGTGTATGTTCTGTTGTTGAGGTAGCAGCTATGTATAGATGAAGAAAGAAAGAGTGTAGAAACTTCTGGAAATGGGCTTGAGAATTGCTACCATTTAACTGGGTGATACCCAAGGTGATAATTGAATAAATATGGTTGTTGGTCATTTCAGCTTCTGTTGTGTGATGAGGAGCATGTAGGGCAAAAGTAAGTTACACAAACTATAAATATATTTAAACTTTCTTGACTGAGCTAAACAAAAAGCTACAGTCAAGCTATTCTTGGAAAAGAAATGCAGGACTGGAAATATTGTAACTTCATGTTGTACCTTTCAGAGCTTAATGCTCAGGATCATGTTTTATTACCTCTGGAACATGCAGATGCAGCTAGAATGGATGAGCCTGTATCCACACCATTTACAAGAGAAGGCAGAAAGTGTGCATTTCTGGTAAGAATCACCCCTGCAATTCCATTTCTGCCTAATGAAATGGTGCTCCAGGTTATATTTGCCTTAAGATAGGACCAGCATCAGGCTCGTTTGACAATTATGAAGATCAAGTAAAAGTCAGTCTTATGTGTTGACTGTGTGCCCTTCAGCTAAAGGCTAAACAACTTTCCTGCCCCTTCCATCTTCTCTATGTTATTAACTGATGACAATGTCCTTAAGCCATCTCCTGTGGTGCAGTGCCGCTCCAGGAGGAGCTAAACCTGTTGCCCATAGCAGCCACAGAGACTACTTAGTCCCTTCCCTATTTCCTACACCAGTGACACACTCCCAACATGGGTATATGTGCCCAGGAGTCCATATGAACTTTTATATCTTAGTGTAAACATGTAGATTTAATCTCTGATCTCAACTATTCTTTCTGCCAGCAGAGCCTTTCTCCCTTAAGAAGATAACTCTGTCTCTTACATATTCATGTTCTAGGAATTTGTGCTGGAGGAAAAGGCACTTATTTCACACCCAAAGATAGATCCTAAAGACAATGAAGACATTAATCCATGTGACAGTAAATTCACAATGAAAAGCTTGGGGATGCTTTCTACTTTGTGTAACTTATGGCTGGTTCAGGCAGAAAATACTCTTCAAGGAACTGGTAAATCATATTTAATGCTATTATGTCCAATCTGTTTCAACCACTTCAATCAGACTTTAATCCAGACAGAAAAAGAGACAATCTCCTCATTTATTACCTGAGTGTCTTGCTCAGTTTACCCAATACATAAATCACTGCTAGGCAAGATGGTGGAAATCTCTCAAAGGTTTATTATCAGATATGATTATACTGCTTCCTCAGAACAAAATCATAACTTATTCTGATTGTGTCATTAACAATTTACTCTCTTTTGAGGCATTTTTTTCAATAATTTAAGGGTGTTCTTTTTAAAAGAACATAGTTCAGTTGAAGATAGACTTTGACAGGACATGCTGGAGTAATTTTTGTTTTCTGGTTTTATCCTCAGTTCATATTTCTTGCTCTCAGTAGGCTATATAATGAATAAAACTGGCTGTTTATATATGAGCCAGTTATATCATTTACATAGCTCTGTGTATGCATAATCTCTGCATTATAAATATTTGCATATTGTGACAATATTTCATATTTGTGATAATTTTCTAATGAACTGCCTTTCTGCATTTACTCCATAGTGAGGGAGACTATAGATTTGTGTAAGACTGGCTTAAAACCAGTGGTCTTGATGATAGAAGTTTGGCATAGGCTGCACCTTCCCTAGATTCCCAAGCCTAGCTTAGGGTTTGAATCCTAAGTTACCTGTCAGCAACCGACAAGATAATATTGTTCTGAAATCTGTTGGGTTTTATTTTGTTTTATTTTTTTACTTGAATGTTCCAGTTAAAGAAATGGACATGCCTGTCCCGTATGAGACCCAGCAGGTGGACGGTAGGCAGTGTTTGAAGCATTTGGACCTTATTTCTCATGAAACTCCCGATGAAGAATTACAAGCATTTTCTGAAGGATTAACTTCCACTGACTCATTACTCAGGTTGAACAACTTCTCCCCAGGATGTCAAAGTGCCAAATCAGACTCTTCGCTCCTGGAGTTTCAGCAAGTCTCTGCAGTTCGGATTGACATTTCAGAAAGCTCCAGTTCAGATTCTGAATCAGAGCTGAAAAATGGAGAGGACACAGATCTCGATATCCCACAAGAGTTTGTCTGTGACAGTGGTGATGCATTTCCCAATGTTTCAAAAGAGCCGCTCATAGCAAGAAGCAATGGAAAGGAAACGTTACTTAGTGACAAAAACACTGCATATGAAGTGCCTGAAGAGCACAGCACTGAGGCTTCATCATGCTCCCAGAAATACCCTGGAGATGATTCAGATCATGGCTGCACTGATCAGTTGCTTTCTTTCATTGCATTAGACAAAGGAAATGCCTCAGCACATTCTTCCCAATCTGATAATCCTGCCAAGGGAACGGATGTGCCACATCTGGATGACTTGGAAAACTACAGTAGAAACAAAACCTGTTCCCAGGAGGTCACAAACCAGGGTAAAGCTGCAGTTGCCAGCAACTCATGCAGTGATGATATTTACTCACTTAAGATCGATGAACTGCAGAAACCTAGTTCTGCAACTAGCAGAGTGAAAAAGGATGCTGGAATTAACAGTTTCTTTGTGGATCAAAATAGAAGCCTGACGGGGTTTCCATTCACAGATTCTTCGAGACATCTAGATTTGGTGACTGACCAGCTTAGGGACACTGTCTCTTTTCCACCTGACAGAGATACTGAAAATAATAAATTACTGACGTGTCTATCTTCAAGAAACTTATCTGCTTCAGGAGGTAAAAATAATCATGCACAACTTTTGAACAGGAGACTCAAATCCAGCAGACCCAGTCAGATTGCATCCCTGTCCACATCCATGTCTGGAATTTCTGAGGAAGTCCATATAGAAACCAACTGTTTTGAGTCTCTCCGAAGAGTGTCTACAGAAAATCAAAATACCTTCACAACAGAAAGGCAAGCCATAAAGGAAGAAAGGAGCGGACTGTGTTCTTCTGTCTCCTCAAAAAAGCAATTGCTTCAAGCTGAGAACTGCTTTTCCAAAGGTGAAGATGATACAATTTTTATTAGTGATGAGAGTCTCCCTCCAACCGATGAGGAAACCCTGTCAGAAATACTGTCTCCGGTTGATGAAGTATTGTCCTATGGAAGTGCTGACTTGCCATCCTCTAATAAAAAGGATTTGTCATTTCCAAGTGAAGATCTTCCTCCTCCCCCTTTAGGCACAGATGCAGTGAAAAATGATGCTCCTAGCTTGAGTATGGATGATCTCCCATCTTCACCAGAAGAAATGACAGTCTTGGAGGCTAGACAGTGTATGGATGAAGATGTGTCACTGAAAATGGACACATTACCCCCATTACCTGACAACGTTGTGCCTGAGGACTTTCTCCTGCTCAGTCGAGTGACAACTGCTGTTTTTTCAACACAGGATGGTACAGTCTCAGAGCAATCTTTAGTTAAAGGTATTTCTGGTACAAAGGAGAGCTTATCAGAAAACCAACAAGGAGAACATGAGACACCTATGCAGTACTCAGAGTTTCTGCCTGTGTCAAATGCTGCTGCTTCTGGTCAGGCCAAGGAAAGTTTTGATTTCACAATGAAACAATGCAAAACACACTTAGCACTGCCCAAAGCTGAGAATGACAGTGCCGACCCATTGTCATCATTTGAGATTGGGGATAGAGTGTTAGTAAAGCAGACTCAACCTGGAACCCTCATGTTCAAAGGACAGACTTATTTTGATAGTGGCCATTGGGCTGGTGTTGCATTTGACAAAGCTGAAGGTGGTAACACTGGCACTTACAAAGGGGTGAAGTATTTTGAGTGTGCTCAGCACTGTGGTGTCTTTGTCAGACCTGATGAGATGTCCCAGTTGTGGGGGGCTAAGGAAAATGATTCCAGTTACAATGGGGATGAAGACTGTGACTCCTCCTATGATGATGAAACCTTCAAAAGAGACTGCAAATACTCTGAAGGTGATGAGCAGAGAGCAGGGTTTACAGAGGAGAAAGCAGAAGACACAGTGTGGGAGGATCAGAAGTAAAAGAAACCCAAACCAGGTTACACACTGCCTTGCTGCCTGGAAAAGGACAAAAGTTTCCTCATTGTGACCAGTGTAATGAATTCCTCTGTCAAAATAACTTAACATGCTTGGGATCAGATAGAGAAAAACCAGAACCAACACAAATAAAACAAAGGACCCTTGCAAATGTGGTTCCAATGGAAAGTAAGAGTGGTAACACAGATAAGGGAAACACAAGCAAAAATATTTGTAGCTTGGTAGAGGATCAGAAAAGGAATAAACTTGCTGGTGATATTGCAGGTGTATATGGTAAAAAACTTCTGTTTGACATTTTAATTGCATTTTCTGAACCAGCTCAGCGCAAATATAAAAGTGCCTTTGAAAAAGACCTAAGACAAGAAGACTCTCAGAAACTGTTTCTACTTAAAGAAAACCCAGTTTCTTTCTTATGTGAACCATCAGCAATGGTTTCTGACACCTTGCTGTGTGACTCCGGCATGCGCAGCGTTCATGGCTGTCACACAGCAGCAGTAAGAATTCCAACTAAATTTGTAGACCATGCAGTTAAAGAATACAAGAAGATTAAGAGAAAACATGGCTCAGAAGCAGACAAGGTATTTCCTTTATCTTCAGAGGCTTCTCCAACCACTTTGACAGTAAGTACAGTGAGAAGGTTTTTGTCTAAAGTCCTGGACCTGAAATTTTGTCTACACAGACAAGCATTTGTGTTGCTCAGTTGTTTTCCACATCCACAAAAATCATGTCAGCATTTGCAACCAGATGGCTGACTTAATCTGACCTGTTCCCCTCACCAACATATGCTGGTGGGATACACACAAAAGCAATACTTGTACAAATTAGATCAATGGCACTCAGCTTCTTGGACAGAAACTGTGGAAGTTCCTCTTGTGATACCTCATTACAGTTCTTATGTTAAGGAATTGTTTGCATGTGCTGTAGAAGAATTGTGGACCCCAGAAAACATATATTCAGATTTCAGAAGGATCAGTGTGCCAAAGTACTTTGAACATAGTAATCTCCCAGGGAACGATTTGGAAACAGAAAGCAAGAGGATGTATAATCAGGTATTTTTAAAGCAGTAACTGTTATTCAACTCACTCAGTGTTCTGTACACTGACTCATATTAGCTAGTACTTCATATTATTCTAGCTGTTAACACTAAATATAGCTAATAGAGCACTGAAAGGTATTGCAAAGTATTGGTTCTGGGCAATCTGCTGCAAAATAGGTCCCCTAGAATGGATGTCCTTGCTGCGATACATGCCTTTTCTACAGCTTTTCAATTGTAACTCCCTGGACACATAGCCCAGCATCTGGTTTGGGTCTGTTCAGAAAGAGCCAAGCTTCTTGGAAAGCTGCAGATTAAAGGATGCAGGTCTCCTACCTTGGATGGTCCTGCTGAGTTTGAACAGATCTTCATGTTCCTCAGCATCCTGGAATTACTGAGTTCTGTGGACCTCTGCCTACACAAGGAGACTAAAGGCCCCCATCAGTGCCACACTTAGTGAGGGCTCATACATTACTGTCCAAACCCTGCTGTACAGGATGATGTGCTCTTTAGGCAATCATCAGCATAGGAACATCAGTGATACAGGTGATGTTAGGGTATTTTGCTCAAGATGCAAACCTCTACTGTCACCAGCCTAACATCCTTCAGAAGGGCTGAGAAACCCCTGAGAGGGCATCAGTGAGGGATTTGGTTTATGCTGGTACTGTGGTTTTGTTGTTGCAGGTTATATTTGATTTGACCTGCAAGTTGCTATGTGCAGAATATCAAGTGACCGCAAATCCAAATGCATTTCCATGGATGAGAGAAAGTTCCAGGCATCTTTGCAGAAGAACACATGTCAGTGATGTCAAGGTACATTCTGGAAACACAAAGTGTACAATAACAAGAGTCAGGGAGGAGAACAGATAATTGTCATGGCAAAAAGTGTGAAATGGGGGAGGATTATGGCAGTGCAACTGAGATGATTAGAGAAGAAAACCAGCATTGCTCTGAAATGCTTATAAATACAGACTGAGCTTATTAAAGTGTACAGAGTTCTATAGAATGGGAATGGGGCTTCTAAATCCCCCTGTTTATGACTATGTTGGGTTTAACCTTTAAAGTAATCTTACATCTTAGAGCATGCTGGTTGCCCAATATTGATGAGCTACTTCTAGATCAGTTCCCTGAACTCTGGGATGTTTCTAGATCTAAAGCTGGATCTTCACACAGCACCCTGGCAGCCTTCTCAGTGACAGAGCTCCTATGGGAAGAATTCTTTTCAGCCTCTTGTATGTGAAGAATACACAAAATAATGAAATACATTAAATCAACAATGCATATCTAAAGCTCTTGGGTTAGGTACAATGTCTTGGTACCTCTTAGAACATACCACGCTCTTATTCTTGAAGTATTATAAACAATTAAAATCTCTGAGATAAAATTGTATTTTAGATTCAGGAACTCTGCAAAGAAGAATCTCAATGGACTTACTATGATGACGATGAATTAACTAGGAAGATGAGAATGACCAAAGACATATTTGATAGTTTGATCCTCGATACAATCAGAGTTCTTAACAAGAGCTATCTGAGAAAAGCCTGTGATTCTAAGATTTCCCTGAAAGATTTTTAAGGAATTTTTATCTCTGATCTTTAAAATATTTCCTTTTTTAGGCAAGGAATTTTTTAGGTGTGACTTCAGAATTTTAGTTCTGAACTTGTACCAAATACCAGTGGGGTATTGGCCTAATTTGCGTGTTCACGTGCGCTTTGGAAATGCTTATTAAGGTCAGTGATCATCTTTGATGTCACAGAGAATCTAAAGGGTGGAAGTTTTATTATTGTCTGGGTTTTTTTGGTCAAGACAGTACTCTATTCACTTTTGCATTTTAAGAGCACAACATGTTTTAAAATTGTGTCCAAGTCTCTATAAACAGGTTTCAAACCCAATTTATGTGTAAATTACTCTATTCTTTGTTATCATATTCAGGCTATGAACGATGACAGGTGAATCATACTTTGAAAATAATGTTCAGATAATCATAGGTGACTCTTAAGAATGTAAATGTGCAAATGGAATTAAATCTCCTAGAAACAGAATTGTTGTGGACCTCTGTAGTTTGGAATAAACTCCTCTAACTGGAAAAAGCCTGAAGCTTTTCCTGATGGGTACAGCAGAGTTGAAGGTCACTGCACCATTCTTATATGGTTTTATACACTGCAGAACTGGTTAAAAGGAGCCTGGAGATGGCTTCAGAGATGTGGCATATGAAATGAACTTGCCCTGGCAGGTTCTAGAGCCAGACATTCAGTTTTAATATCTACAACTTTATGCATATGAGACAAATCCTGATGTAATGCTTTTTAAAAGGGATATTTTTCTATCAGTAACTCCAGTTTCTGAAAATTAAATATGTGCCTGTGATTAGGTTATTAATCATACAATTCACGTGAGCCCTTTGAATCTTACATCTAAACATGGGCTGCTGAAGGATGCGCTTTACTGGGCAAACCAGAGGAAATCAATAATCCTATTCCTTTGTTTTGGCAAAACTAGAAAAAAATCAACATTCAGGGTGTCTTTCAAATAAAATGAAAAGCAGGGCAATTAAATATAAGCCATATATAAATTTCTATTTGAAATCACAATATGTACAATCTAGGTTTTGTGAGGAAAACAGAAATACATTTTATGTTTCTATTTTTAAATACTGATGGCTTAACTTTTCCTACTGAATTGTTTGTTTTCTGAATAAACACAATAAACCCCCCAAAATCTCACTTTTACTTGTTATTACTGAAATCAAGTAGAATTGCAGATCATAGTGTATGCTCTGCTGTTCTCAGTGGTGAATGGAAGTGATTTTGTTGTTTTGCAGACAGCTCCTGCTCACTGCCCCCAGTGCATTAACTGTTGATCTTCTATCAACTATTTTCATGTCCCTTGTGGCACCTTTTCTTAAGACTCTGACTTTTATCCTCATTGATGAATTAATCCAGATAAGTTATTTGTTCCAATAATAATGTTTTCCTGTTGTCAGTTTATGGTAGAATTTAACTAATTTTTTTTCCTCCTGGACTTATAGACAAATTGTGGGATACAATGACAAATCCATATATTGAAGCACTGCAGTTTGTCAGTTTGCTGTCACTATGGTTTTGCAGCAGCAGTAGGATTCTTGTTGCATTTGGAATGAAAGCTATTAAAAATACCACTTATATATGTGAATTAGTAGCTGAAGGACTCATTTCATTTCAGACTGATGCCTTATGCTACGCTACATGTTACACTTGAGGAAGATAACCATTATATTTGCAATTAGGTTTGTGAGTGAAGCCTGAACCCTTGCAAGATGCTATATACGGAAGGACAGAGCTATAAAGTAACTCCTGCTGATGAGAATAAAAAGTGTATACACAGGACGTGTCAGACATGTTTAATATCCCCACCATTCTGTGTTCAAAACCTTAGCTTCTGGCACCCAGATATATTGACCTGTTCAGTCAGTGGCAAGACTTCAATATCAAGATTACTCTCCTTCAAGGTCTGATATTTTGTTTGCCTTGGTTTTGATCAATATTAACCTCCTGGGTCAATAAATCTTGATACCAACCTCAAGAGGAGTCATTATCTTTCATAGAAAATGATTATTTCTCAGTTAAACCCTACATTTGATTTTCCTGTAATCCATCTCTTTCATCTTCATCCATTTAACAACTCTTCTGAATAAAATGCACTCTAAGCTATCTTGGGCGCTGCAGGTTCTGAACATCCTAATTAGCAGCTGCCACAGGATTTCTCAGTTCTTTGAAGTGGTTGGACTCCGCCACTGTAACCAGCTCATTTTGTGGCTTACAGTACCCGGGAAAACCAGAGACAGGAAAACACCCTTAGCTGGGATGTAATACAAGCAACCACGTAACTTGTAGCTGTGGGTATGGATGCAGAAGGTGACTGAGCTGCTCCAGATGTTAATGGTGAAGAAAAGAGAGGATTGGGAAAGGAAAAGGCAAAGGTGGCAGAATCTGTTACTTGGTTGCCAAAGGAGAGCATTTTTATTGTATAGAAGAACCCCCTCCTTGTACTGTGTGTGCGCTGCTGGCCAGAAACAGTGACAGGTCAGATCCTAACCTCTGTATTTACACTGTAAGAAACCGGACTCATTTGTTTCCTACTTGTTCTTGAAGGATTAAAAGAGGCAGTTGTGAGTTACAGAAGCAGGAATTATCTTTTCAGGGACCTTGCTCTTTCATTATCTGAGTTTTAGACTTCTCTGAAGTCTCCATCTGGGGGTATTTTCTGTTGGTTTTCTCCCTCTGTTAATGTAATGAAATTTCTTGAGCCTGAATTTACAAATGAAAGGGGACTTTCATCCTGCGGCTCCAGCTATGAAAGGTGGTAAAATCCATTGCTAGTGCTCAACGACTCGGAACTTACTAAAAGGGCACCGCTCCTTACATCCTCTTGAGAGCTCACAGCGTCCTACCTGCAGCGTTTTATCGCACCTTTGGTTCTGAGGGGAAGCGGCTCTCCCCCACAGAGTGAGGCACTTCAGGCTGAAACACTTCTTGACCCAAGGCTGCACTATTTTAATCTCTTCTCAGCGAGAAGCTTTGTGAAGTTGAAATTTCTGTTTCTGCAGCACATTGCCCACAAAATTGGCCACCAACCTCTCTTTATTGTTTGAACCTCGGTTTTTTACTTAGGCAGTCCCCAGAGGGAAACGCGGCTCTGAATACAGCGCCGAAGGGTTTATTTGTGGTGTGCCGCTGTCACCAGGCTCTGGTAACGCTCCAAGTGACCCCGCCGCCTCGATCGCCCGCACCTCCCGGGCTGACGGAACCGGGCCTCCCCTCGGGCCGCCGAGGCGGGCAGGGAGCCGGGAGGGGGCCGGGCCGCAGCCGGCACTAGGCCGCGTCGCCAGGGCCGGCGCGTTGCTATGGCGCGGCCCCGCCCCGCCCCTCGCCGCGCGCCGCCGGCGTCCCAACATGGCGGCGGGCGGCGGCGGGCCGGTGTCGGTGCTGCTGGTGCTGCTGCTGGCGGCGGCGGCGGCGCGGCTGTACCGCGCGGGGCAGGACCCGCTCACCGTGCTGACGGCCGGCTCCGTGCGCCGGGCGCTGCTCAACTCCTCGGCCGCGTGGCTGGTGCAGTTCTACAGCTCGTCCTGCGGCCACTGCATCGCCTTCGCCCCCACCTGGCGGGCTCTGGCCGGGGACGTCAAAGGTGAGGCGCCGCCGCCACCCCTCCGCAGCGGGGTCGGGCCGGGGAGCGGTCACCGCCCCGCCCGGCTCTCCGCAGCTCCGCCCGGCGGGAGGCCTCGCCGTCACGGGCCTGACCCCGCTGCCCACGCGGCCTCCCTGCGGTCCCCGGACCCCGACCATCAGTCTCCGGTGCTGGGCACCCGTGTGGGCCGCAGCGGGGCCTTGTCCGTGGCCCGGTGCACGTGGTCACCCGTGGGGCACTCGGCTGCCGCGGAGCTTCGATTCGCTGTGTCGCCCCCGGGCTTCGGCGGTGCCTTGACACCCATGGCTGTGTGTTGCGCGATGTGCAGTGCCTCAGAGCCAGTGTCACCCTATTGGCAGGTTTTCGGGGTGTTCAGGAGAAGAGAAGGCTCCTTAAGGGGAGACCTTAGAGCAGCTCCAGTGCCTAAAGGGGTTACAGGAAACCTGGAGAGGGGCTTTGGACAAGGGCCTGTAGGGACAGGCCAAGGGGAATGGCTTTAACCTGCCAGAG
>WYDI02027036.1:0-27515 GCA_009867235.2 Psittacus erithacus | reverse complement strand
GACACAGGGGCTTGGAGCAAGCTGCTCTAGTGGAAGGTGTCCCTGTCCGTGGCAGGGGTTGGAGCTGGAGGAGCTTTGAAGTCCCTTCCAACCCAAACCAGTCTGGGATTTTATGATCATGAGAGCCTGAACAGACTTGAGCTTCTGTCAAAAAAGGCACATGTTTATATATTGCTACAGCAGCATCATACCTTTGTAGGCAATATTTTTGTAACTTATAATGACTTCTTCAGGTATATTTTTTCTTTTTCATCTGTAGTCATGATAACTGCAAAGGATGTTACACACTTGTATTGCTATAACCAGTTAAAGGCCTGTCTACTCTTTAATCTGTCGTGTTTCTATGAAGACTTTCATTTGAAAAAGTGGATTTTTATGTTGTGGACATTGGCACCACCAGCACTTGGCTTCTACTGTTGTTTGTCAGGAAAACGTGGATTTTAGCAGGAGACAGAACAGTCACAGTTTTCATTGGTAGCTTCATCCAAAAATAAAACCCCAAAAGGTTTTGCCTACATAAGCTCTTAACATAGATTTTTCAGCAATATTTACTCATCTACTAGGATATTGGAGCTGTCTTTGGGGTGCAGACTCATCTACACTAGAGAACTCCTCGATCACTGGTTGTATTTGCTGATGTGGTATAGCCAAGCCAAATTGGTGCAACTGCTTTGTCCATTAAAGGCCTGTGCTAACAGACTTAATTTCTTATTTGTTTCTCATTTGCTAAATCTTGGCAATACTGTCATTGCAACCATCACAGCAGAATGTAACCCTCCCAAAACACAGGAGCAGTGCTTGCTTTTGTGTAATGTGTGCTTTGAGTGTGATGCTCCCTCTCAGAATAGGCTTTAAGCTCAGCGTCGTTGCTGCTGCACTCCTAATCACACATTTAGTTTTATTGCAGTGGTGCCCAAAGTGGCCATTATAGTTAATTGTACTTTTCTGTCTTAAAAGATGATTGAATTTATCCCCCAAAATGCCTGTGGGCTGGAATGATGTGTTGTAATTTTCTGTGTAGAAGTAACAAACCCTTGGAAATCCGATATACAGCAACCCTTGAATTATACGCAGAAGCAATCTGTGGATTTGGTACAGCTGTTCCAAACCTAGCAAGTGTTGTTTCAAATCTGGCAATAATGATTTCATTCTAGAAGCTGTTCTTTAAACATATTTGGTGGGGAACTTCAGAAACGTGGTCATTCAGGAAGCAGCCTGTGTGTCACAGTGCATAACTCCTGAGTAGCATGCGGGGAGAGGTTCCCTGCGATACCTCTCTTCTCTCCCTGACTAGAGCTTTACAATGGAAAATAACACGCGGCGTTGCAGCCTTCTGCTGGAGGGAGTGCACAAGGTGTATGCACAGGAAGCATCCTCCTGCTGAGTCCCTGGGACTGGTGTTGGTATCATAGAATCCCAGACTGGTTTGGGTTGAAGGGACCTTCAAGCTCATCCAGCTCCAACCCCTGCCAGGGGCAGGGCCACCTTCCTCTAGAGCAGGTTGCTCAAAGCTCCATCCATCCTGGCCTTGAACACTGCCAGGGATGGGGCAGCCACAGCTTCTCTGGGCAGAGGGAGGAATTCTGCAGCATTTGGGTGTTCTGTAGCATGTCTTCAAATGGGAGGTTTGACCAATCTGCTGTGTTTCCAGGTGGTCCAATGCATCCATGACATTCATTGGAACTTGTTTAGCATAGCTAGAACTGGTGTTGATTGATACAATACCCATCTACCCCTTTCCTAGAGTTTGGGAGTTAGTGTTTTAAAAATATTGATGTAAAAATCATGGGTATTTTATAAAGCCAGTCTTTACAGTGCCACTGTAAGCATGCAGTCTAGGCTGGGCACTTTTGCATCCTTTAGAAAGGAAAAGCTCCTTTGGGAGCAGAAGCTAATGCTGAGCAGCACACAGCCCAGCTGGTGCTCTTTAACCCGAGCCAGGGGTTTGCATTGTTGGTCGTGGTCCATTTGCGTTGGGTCCATAGTGCTTCTATTCATGGTGTGGAGGAGGACCAAGACAGGTGGAAAAAGGAGGAGGAGTGGTGAAAGTTGAATGGGAGACACCCAGAAGCCACACTTGGTTTTTTTATTTTGTGTTTTATTTGATGAAATAGACTGTTGCACCTTTTGTGCTCCTGTGAATACATGCCCATCTGCTCCAGCATGCTTGTAGTTGCTCCTGGTGCCTGCTCAGCTCTTGATGCGTTCAGCACAACCAAAACTCCCCTGTTGCTGCCCCATCCTCCTCCAAAGACAAATGAAGATCAAGCTAAATTTCAAAAGCAGCTAGGCAGGCAACTGTCAGTCAGAGCTTGAACTTGATGAAGTTCATGCTCTTTGCTATAAAAGCAAGTTTACTTTTATTGCTTTTTAAATTTTATTGATACTTGGGAATTGTGGTGGACCTTCAAATTCTGCCCACAGCTGGTTTGGTTTAGCTTAGCTTTAAAAAGGAACTGTCTGAGCAGTCTCTGGGAGCAGTTCTTCCTTAAAGTGATTGCTGCAGCCGAGCGTGGCTCAGAAAGGTCAGTTCTTAGCAAAATCAGAAGGAAAAAGCTTTAAATGAGTCAAAAACTTTTATTGAAGTTATATAAACATATTTATAGAAATACTTGAATTCTGGTGGTTATTGCTATGAAATGTTTATAAAGGAAGGCTACAGTGAGGTTCAAACTCAGCTACTTAGCACTCTGGTTAAAACTCAGATATTTTTTGAGGTATATTTAATGAATTCCTATACTAAAAGCTAAAGGCACCTTTCAGTGGCCAAATTGATTGTCTTGGCCTGTGGGCAGTTCTGGAGGTCTCTGAGATAACCGAAAATAGTGAGTCCTTGTTAAAACAGCCTTCCTAGAAGATGCATTGAATTTATGGTGGTGTAATTGACAGCCATGTGGATGAGTAACTGTTGGATTAATTTTATTCAGTTCTATATATTCTGCATGCTTTATTTTATGAGCTTAGCTGATGGGAAAAGCTTGTGAGTACAATCCTATGTCTTGCAAGTGTTGGCGTGGCCCCTTTTTCATCTTCCTGGATTCAGTAAAATGTCTTTGCCCCTGGAACTGCTGCATTGTGTGTTGGGATTCTTCTTATGTAAGTATATTGAAAATACTGGTGCAGCTAAGAAAACAAGGGAGGTTTTTGTTGTTTTAAAAACCAGTATTACACTTGAGGGTAGAAATGAATAGCAAATGAGAATCGACCCAGGGCTTGATTTTTATGCCATTGGAATCTCAGAGTTCTGTTGTTGATGTCCATGGGAAGCAGGGTAATCCATCAGCTGGGATCCATGATCACTTCTGCTGAAAATTGAAAGATACCTTTGTTTTCAGACTGGGAATCTGCAATTAGACTTGGTGTGCTGGATTGTGGGGAAGAAGAAAACTACGAGACGTGCAAAGAATACGGTATTCATTACTACCCAACATTCAGGGTAAGTGGTATAATATGTAGCCTTAGGTAAATGATCTATGCTTTATAGGAACTAAAAGCATAATGAACGTGCCTGTGCAGTGCCTGACATGTACCTAGTTGTTCTTTAGCTGGGCTTTTGTTTTACTTTTGCTGAGAAAATTGCAGATTTTATAGAAGATGAATTTGAGTTTGTCTTACTGAATGCAATAGCAGACGCAGTTACTTGGGCAGTAATTCAGTGCTCAGTTCTGAGTCTGAAAGATTCTTATTGAAAGAAGATGCCATTGTAGGAAGTACTGGGTTATTGTAATATATTCACTGGATAACAGTAATTTATATAAATACTTTGCAAATTCAGTTTTTCATTATTATTTATAGTGATTTTAGTTTGGTATGCAAAAGTGAAGGTAATATATTGAAGTTAGGATCAATCAATGATTATTTTTACACTATTTTTCTAATTAACTTCATAATTTGCTTAAACTGCTTTTTAAAAGGGATCTTGTGTTTACCAAAAGTATCTACAATTGCTCATTTTCAGGTGTAAATGCCGTCTCTAACTTCTCTGTCTTTGCCAGTCTGTATAATCATATTATTAAGTGTAAGTAGGAGCAGAATGTGATGGAGAGGATTGAATAGACTGTGTTTGTTATAACAGGAGAGGGAGCAAGAGATGTTTCACTGCAGAATTTGTGATTCTACCCTGACAGAAGGAACACTTTTATTTGGTTTTTATCTTTCAAGTTTTGGCTGTAAATTGGAAACACCAAATCTTTTCTATTTCATTTTTTATAGCAGAAGGCAGTCAAGCTCTGTTATATATCCTGTTTAGCCACTGGAGGGAGTTGAGAAGATGTGAATAGTGTTCCAAGTATACACTCAGTTGGTAGTACTGATTTGGTAATCAGTTGTGTTTGAGTTAATGTTTGTAGTAATGGATCAATACACAGTCCTGCATTATGCATATGGGGTTTTTCCTCTAAAAGTTGGCTTTATTGTGTATCAGAGTTTTGACTGATGCATGTCAGCTGCTCTCAGATGATTGAGAAGCAGGTCTTTGGAACTCCAGCTAAGAGGGAAAACTGTCTTCTGAACAGATAGAAAACAGTCTGTAATTAGAGCTGTGAAAAGTAAAACTGTTGAAAACCATTTTTGTTTCTAAACTGAGATTTTGTCTGCTACAGTGAGGTGTTTCCAAGCAATAATACTTTTTTTCCTCCCACATAGTTCTTCAAAGCATTTACAAAGCAGTTTACTACTGGAGAAAATTACAAAGGTACGAATATCCTATGGTAAGAAATTCCTAAAGCAGTTATCCTGTGAGCAAGGGATGTGGTGCACAAGAAGCAAAAGCCCTTTGCCTATCAGTTAGTTTAGACAGCTAGAGATGGGCTGGACACTGAATGGCTCTCTTAGATACAATATTGCAAGTACTGTATGTAACTGGAATGTCAGGCAGAATTTCAGACAGGCAGAACATTTATTCAAGAGCTGAGAGCTCAGATTCCTCATTTTTGTGAAATGTAGTTCCTAATTTTCACAAATGGCTTGGTGGTGTTTTAAAATTTTGGGTTTTTTTTTTCTAGCACACACCTCATCAGCAGGAGATCCCATTTGCTCAATCCTGACTCTGGTGCTTTTTGATCTATCAACCCTTTCCAGGCATCCTGAATCTCACAGGGGACAGCCCCTATTCAGATGTTGACTGACTGAAAACAGGCTTATCCCCTGTGTCTGACAGGATCACAGCTTGAGGTGGTTTGTCTGGGAACAAAAGTAATGTTGTCTTTTTCAATGGATTAACATTTAGAAGGCCAGAGGTCACAAGACAGACCACCTGCACCATTAACCCTTCATGCAGTAGACCATAGTTGTACCTGTTATTTTGGGGCATTTGTGGGTGTTTCAGCTTTTAAATTAATTTCTTTTAAAGCAAATAAAGTATTTTCACGCTTCAGTTATTTCCTCACATCGTTACATGGCCTTGGAAGCTCACCTGGCTGTTTGGTAAAAATGATTAAAAACCTTTGCAGGTTTTAATACACAATGAATGTCCTGATTACAAAAAAACAAGCTACTGAAGTTGCCCACAGCAACGACTGTGAAAATGAGCACAGCTTTAGAGTGAAAAATTGTTTGAAATCAGCAAGGCAGGCAGATGGTTAGAATTGGAAAAGTCCTGAGGTTTTATTAATTTTGGGGTGGAATGACAGCTTTTAAATCATCTTGACATTCACCTGAAATCCTGCAAGTAAATCCTTAGTTCCTGTTCTTCAGCCAATAATATTCTGCTGAAGTCCAAATGTAAAACAAAAACCTGACATAGAAAAGCAGGAGGATGTATAAAAACCTGCGTGTGGGTCGTGTTGTCCCAGTTGGCTGAAGCACTGTATTTTTGTGTAACCTGTTCTCAGCAGGAGCTGATCGAGAGCTGCAAACAGTGCGTCAGATGATGATTGACTTCTTACAGAACCATTCCCAAGAGCTGAGACCTCCTGCTTGTCCACCGCTAGATCCCGTTCCGTAAGTTCCTTGTTTAAAATACAGCTGCTGTGTGCTTGCTGTGTTAATTAAATACAATGCAGAAGGTGCTGTTAAAGTTGAAATGAGCCTTTTTCCTTATTATCAGTCCTGCTGTGAGACTGTAAAAGGAAATTCCATCAACAACTGTGTGTATACTGCATTCTACCTGTGCTAAATAGCTTTTCTTTTCTCCAAAGGTCCAATGATATCACTTCTCTTTTTGACAAGAGCAGCCATCATTATACTGCCATTGTGTTTGAAAGTAATAACTCCTATGTTGGACGAGAGGTAATGTATGACTTATGAATGACATAATGAATATGAATGAATGTTATCATAACACAGCTGAATTTTATGTTATTTAGCCAAACAACAGCATTTTTGTTTATAGAACTGAATTAAAGGGTCGTAAATGGGAGGTCATGCATATTTGAGATATCGCAAAAGGGTTATATAGAGCTGTTGGAGGAACTTGCTTACAAGTGAATGTGAATTCAGGTTAATCTCTTCTGTTCATGTTTTAATAGAAGATTACATGAAATGAGTACGTTGTCAGTTTCATTGTTAGTACAAGTCTTTTCTTTCAGGATTTGGAAGATCACAAGTATGTTGTCGGAATCTGTTGTTCTCTCACTGCTAGAGAACCATTCCTCATATTCATTCTTCTAGACAGCTTTTTCTATTTCAGCTGTTTATATTAGAAATTCTCTAGTTCTCTTTCTTCACGTATAGGTTTTAGGAAGTTACATTCTAAGTTAAATGATAGCATAAAATCATTTTCATAGCTCTGAGGCACCAAGGAAGTAGGAGTCTTTGGCTTTTTGCTTCTCCCACCCCCCCAATAAAATATTTGATTTGGCATCATTTCACCACCTAATAAGCCTGCTGTTAGCTTAGACAACTGTTACTTTTCTCTTCCTGCCAAGATCGAGGGTAAGTAAAGAAAATAAATTGCATAATTATCTGGGCATAATCTGTGTAGAAACATCCCATGTCTGTGAAATGTTTCTAATTAGATTTGATGCTGAGATGGCCCAGTTGCGTAAGTGGAGGAGAGTGTGCTGCCAAAAGGAAGAATCACTTTGAGAAGCAGGTTGTTCCCAGACGTTCGTTTTCTAGAAGATGCTGGGTTGATAGAAATGGACATGACTGAAGAGAAGAAATGGGAAGATCATGAAGTTCTTCAGCTTTTGAACACACTCACCTTAATTTTATTACCTGCTCTCATGGGGAAAGACTTGAGCATCATTTGATTAACAGAAAGTGGAGTCTGCTTTTAGAAGAAATAATATTTGCTGATGTTATGTAGGGTCTCTTAAATTACAAGTTTGAAAGTGAGGGATAACGTAGCAAAGGTAATACTGACCTGAAAGGGAAAAGTGTCATGGAAACTGAAACTAACAACAGGAAAAAGATACAGAAGAGGCAAAGATGGGTGAAAGTAAACAAATCGCAAGTAGAAATGTCTGAAGAGTTGGAAGCATGGGAGAGTTTGTAAGTAAGAATGAAAGGTTTGAAATGGTAGTATGAGAGCACAAGCTAACGGAAGGATGTGAGGAGTATTCTGATTAGAGCAACGAAAGAGGGTGCCTTTAGCAGTGGGATCTTGAAGCATTTAAGAAGGGAAGAACTCAGTATTTAAACTTTTTAAAAAGCAAATTCTTGTTACTTATAACTGAGTCGTCATATTTGTAGGTGCAGCTTTGGCTGTAGTTGGCAAATAATTTGGATAGTCAAGCTCTGGCAAATCTTGGAGGCATCCTGATGTTACCACCCTCTTCTGCCTCCTCCACCCTTTGCTGAATTTCACACCATGCAAAGAGATTTGTGCCCACTCCCAGCTGCTCTAGTGCAAAAGCCCAGCATCAGGTGTAAAGCAGTTGGTGAAGACTGGTTTGATCTGGGATATCTTGAGGGGGCACTTAAATGGGCACTTATCCCTGCAGGGAGTCCCTGCTCTGGGATTGGCAAACAAAAATTGCTGAACAGAGAGCTGGGTGCTGTGACACCACAGACTCCCCAGCTTGATTTGGGAGGGCTTGCCAGGCAAAGCCTTAACTCCCATGGAGCCCTCAGTTGTTTTCAAAGTCATAGAGGTTGACATCAGAATGCCATAAAGTGATGGGATCAGTGTTTCTTCTCTACCTGAAGATTTGCCTTTAGGCTCTTACATATATAAACCTGCTGGTGCCTGCGGAATATCCTCTGGGCTATTTTGAGGTTTATGAGGACATTTCATCATTCATTCTCATGTTTTCTTCAGATGTTAGACTACAAGGGGAAAAGATCAGGGTCGACCATGGAAAAAAAAAAAAAAAGGAAGATAGGAGTAATAATTTCCAGAGCAGAGTAAATCTTCTTTAACTGGAGTTGTTAGCGTCCACAGAATACTCATAGATGTATTTCTTGGTGAACAGCTTAAAGGATGATGCACTTCACCTATTTACGTCTTGTCCTACAAGACTGCAGATTCCTTGAACAATGTATAATTCATGTCATCTTTTCATTACCCAGGTTCTTTTAGACTTGATCCAGTATGAAAACATCGTTGTAAAGAGAGCACTGAATTTTGATAAGCCTTTTCTTGAGAAACTTGGCATTACCTCAGTCCCTTCATGCTACCTGATGCACCCTAATGGGTCCCATGGATTAATTAACAGGTAAGTAGTTATCTCTCAAGGAATACGGGGATGTCCGCTTAAGCTGTAAAAGCAGTTTCCACAGCTTGCTTTCATACAAAGGAAATTATTCTGTAACCTTCTTTTGCATATATATAATGAAGTTGTGTCCTGACATGTAATCAATACATTGTACTGACTGAAGCTGTGTGTTACCTGTATTATTAATAAGAGACATAATATGAATTTTATGTACACTGTTATAGCTTTAACCTATTCCTGTAATGCTTCTGAAAGGAAAACACTTCGGAATAAAAGTGGAAAAAAAAAATGTTAAGTATCAAAGTTCTTAAAAAAGCTTGCTTCTAAGTCAAAATACTTGTTCCTGTGAACATAGCCTGTAAGGTGAGCAGATATGATCTTATTTTGGATAGGATTTCAAACCACTAATCCAAATCATTGTTACTACTGTATCTAAATAGAACATTATTTGATTTCACTTTGTAGCAAAACATAACATGCTACACTAGGACTGTGAAACATGCAACAAAGTGAACATCTTATTTTATAAATACACTAATTTGCTTTGGATATTCCCTTGGTCTGAGATGAAAATAATCTTTACTTTGTCCATTTATATGCAGTTTGAAGCCTCTACGGTCTTTCTTTTCTTCATATTTAAAGTCACTGCCAGGTGTAAGAAAAAAGCTTCCTTTGCCACTTCAGCTGCCTGTTCAAGAAAACAAAGAAGAGACTACAGAAACCAAGGTGTGGAGAGAGTTCGATAAGTAAGTGATATCTTTGATTTTCAGATCAATGCTTGGCTATTAAAGTTTGCTTGCAGGTTTTTTCTTGCCACTTGGAAAGCTGTGCTCTCATTTACTATAATATCCTAGATCACCAATTGGAATTGTTGGAAAACTTCAGCAAGTAATCATTGTCCCTGAAAAAATGAATAGTAACAAGCTACAGCATTTCTGTAGGAAACAAGAATGCTCTGTGTGTGTAATACTGAAGCAGTGCCCACTAAAAAGTGCTTGTCAAATGCAAGTATAATAGAAAATACTAAAGTCAGTGTAAAAAAAAAAAGTTTATCACACTAAATCCAGTAAGGTTTTTTGCCCTTTTTCCCTCTTTGTTTAAGAGAAGGATGCAAAGGCTTTGCAGAGAGATAATCCTTCAGCATCTTTAGATGGAAAAGATGTAGGACTGAGTGCTTCAATTATGTACTTATTTTCCTTTCATAGACACTATTATTGTCATCTTCTGCTAAGGACTATTATAAAATACTTTATACAAAACACTCTGTTATCAAAACAACTTGGTTAAATTGAGCTGCTTTCCAGCAAGACAAAATCTTGTAGATATGAATCTCCAGCCCAAATATCTTCTAAATTGGATCCTTTGGGAGAACCTCGTGCATTCCTATGGATGTCTTTTTATTTAAGAAAGTTGAAGCAGAATTTTGCTGGTTTTTAAGATTTGAGTGAGTACCTTCTTAATTAAGGAGATAAACTCATGTGAGTCTGTAGTTTGAGTTGATAAGAATATAGATTATTCTGTATTTTAATATGTTTCTTCCTGCATGTTATCTGGGGGGAGGGGGCAGGCAGTTTCTTGAATGATAGCTGGTTTTAATTGCTTGGTTTTAGAGATAATAATGCTGCTGAACTCTGTATTAACTCTGTAACTATATGAACTTCTGTTTGTTCAGTTACAATGCTCTGTGTCATACTGTCTAAAGTTTGTACTCTGAAAAGCATTAAAAGTAGGGTGCTTTACCTGATGCATCTGTAGTTTGTAAAGTGGTTTTTGTTGGTATCTTTTTTAAAATGAAGATACTTGGTTGTGAGAAGAAACTCTTTAAAATATTTGTTTTACATGCTTTACTTATACCTGTTACGAGATACCTACCTCAATTTGTCTTAAGAGCTGGTGTGATTAAAATTGACTGTTGTACACAAACAGCCTCCAGTAAAACTGCTGCATTTGGAAGAGGGTTTCTAGATTCAGTCCTTTCCAACACTGGTTACGCTCCTGCTCTGTGTGTAATCTACTTTTGTTTAACAAAAGAAACCAAGTTCAACAAAAGTCTCTCTTTTTTCACAGCATGTAATTTTTCTGCTTGTGGTCAGGCCTGAAGAGAAGCTGTAATTTCTTTACACTAGCTATTTCCTTGCTGACAATGTCAGGGTTATAATTGCATTACAAGGTAAAGCTGGCTGGGAGGCAAAAGTTTAGTCAACTATAAAAGAAATTCTTGTGTGTGGTTGTGCTTCATTTGTCTAAACTGTGAACAACATAACATAAAATTACACTTTTCAGAGCATATGGTAAAACTCATTGAACTTGACATTCACCCACCGAGCGCCTGAAGTAGCCACTGTGTCTTCCCATGCTGGTGTAGGATACACTGCAATCACCGTGGAGTGGCAAACGTGGAGGTTTTAATGACACCCACTATATATCAATTTTACCTTCATGACTGGTGAGAAAATGAGCGAAAGAAACCTGCCACTTTCTAACGTTATATATGTGTCTTTCAGAGCTAAGCTGTACATGGCTGACCTTGAAACAGGATTGCATTACCTGCTCAGGGTAGAGCTTGCTACGCACAAGACACTTGAGGGAGCTGAGCTAAAGACCTTCAAGGACTTTGTTACTGTCTGTGCCAAGGTATACACTCCTAATCTTTGATTATTTGTAAGAATAAAGTGACTCCAGCATAAAATTTATTATGTGACATAAGTCTCTCAAGATGTCTTTCACAATCCTTAAATATATGCTTCCTCACTAGCTTAAAAATAGTTTTGTGGGTTTCTTTAAATTCTTGAGTTATTGTATGTTTTTCTGATGTATTTACAGGGTTGAAATGCATTTTAATTTAATCTTGGAGGGCTTGAAATTAAATAAAGCTTAAGTAGTCTGCACCATATTGAACAAACGCTGTAAATATAGTCCATTTATCAGATTTTCAGGATAAGTAGCTATTGTAACTGGGTGGGATTAAAAACCCCTTTGTTTTTCATTCTTGACTTTTGGATTTTGTTAATGCATACTTGACAGTGGTGTTTTATTTAGAGATAGTAGTAACTTCTATCTAAATTTTTAATATAATTGAGGTATTGCATTTAAGTAATTGAGTATTTTAAAATAATTGAGGTATTGTATATAGTTGACTATTTAGAGATGCTTACATATTATAGTTGAGTGAAGGGACAATCTATGTAATGTGTTGTGACTTGAAAAAAATTGGAATAATGTAACTTTATAATATCAGCCTATGTAATGACCAATGTCACTTCATAATTACTGAGCAGCTAACCCGTTGTTTTATTTTAAAGAAAGTGAATCAATGGCTATTTGTGGGAATAATAAGGCCTATGTGAACTATTTCCAAATATCTGGATTTATCTGAAAATCAGACAGACAGTTTCTTGCCCCTGCTGTGGCCATCAGAAATCTCTAGCTGGCCTCATTTCTTTAAGAAAGTGTGGTAGTAATCTTTCCATCATATTATCCCTAAAGCATCCTCTGTGCTTCCTGATGGCTCCTGGCCAGCTGATGTCATTTGCTTCCCTGGCTATTAGTGCATAAATGGGGAATGCTCTCTTTAAGTGGCACACTCGTCTCCAGGCTGCCTTACACAAATGGGGACTGCTGTTGTCGTGGAACACTTTGCCTCGTAGTTCTCATTCGTGATTCTTGGGTGTTTCTGTTAAGAAATGTTTATACTATCCTCTTTTTCAACAGCATTTATAGTGATGGTAAGTCCTACGCCAGAGAGGCCTCTGGTTCCCTACTTGGGGAATTTGCACTGTTGTACATTTAGGGGTTTTTTTGGCAACCAGTGCAGAAGTCCATTGGGTTTTGAATCCTTGATGAGACCGTTATGTATCTGAGATACTGTGCAGCTGTTGTCTTTTAGATATTCTTTTAGATACATGATATTCTGGGAGTCCTACAGAAGTAAATGTAATGATAGCATGCAGTCTGTAGTTCAGAGGTGTGTTGGTTTATTATAGACTATATAAGGGTCTCTGAACCCAAACAATGCACAGGGCCGCTTATGTTAGATACAATAGCAAAAGGGAGTTCCTGCCCTTTTGTGTGGTATCAAGTAAGCAGTCTTTGAATTGGAGATATTATCAATAGTTGGACAGTGACTGTGGAGTCACTGGCATACGTACAGCATGGGTTGTCATAAATTGCTTTATGTATTTAATGTAGCAGGTACAGGGACTTTATTTCTCCATCTGTTAAAATACTGCTCCCTCTGGAAGGATACTTAGAGGATAGTATGCATACTGTACTTAATTCTATAGTAATTACAGCCACCATTAAAGCAAAATACAATTTCTAGTGTAAAGTAATGGCATTTCCACAGATTTACAGTTCCTCACGCTCATCTGCCAGGCTGTGACTTCTTTAAATTGCAAGTTAAGGAAGTCACAATCTCCAAATCGCTTTGGAAATCACTGTTACACACATGAAAGGAAAATGCTCTTCTAGGTAACCAACACCTACATTTACAGATACCTGAACATAGGTTTTAGGAGAACTAGTTTCTGTGATTTATTTTCTACAAGTGAGAAGGATTTCAGCGCCTCTGATTCACTGAGGTCTGATGCTCCGTTCTGAGCTACACACAGAACTGAATTACCTTAATCTGAAATTCTGTGGAATCTGCCAAAAGTTGCTCTATCATTTCTGCCTGCTTTTGAGTAGCTTCATTTTACTAGTTAGCATTTTGTGCCTACAACTTGTTAAATTTTGTAAGCAGAAGTCAGCGTGAGATGGCTTTTTACTGAAAGCAGAATGAGTAATTAATTTGCTTATAAGAAAAGAAAATCTGAAGCATTTTAAAGACAGGAATTAAGCCATTTACATCAAGATAAAAGTGTCCTGCTGGTAATGAGATTTGTGCTCTAAAATATGGTGTTTTCTTTCTTTCATTTTCTCAGCTTTTTCCTGGCCGTCAGTCTGTGGTGAAGTTGTTAGAGACCTTGCAGGAGTGGCTGGTGAGCCTTCCATTAGACAAAATCCCTTATGATGCTATCCTAGATCTTGTCAACAACAAAATGCGGGTAAGCTGTTCCTAATTTCCAGCATAAAATACAGCATTAGTAAAGGATAAGATTCTGTATAAATCTAAGACATCACTTACTGATGGCCCCTCAGTCATAATGGACTTATAAGAAGGTTAAAATGGAAATGAAGGGAAATCATTACTAGGAAAAAAAAACCACATGAAGGAATTTATATGAGAGAATTGACACACGCAGTCCTGGTTCAGTTTAATGAGGAGCAAGCAGTCACTAACATGGACACGTTCGCTAATGTCAGCTTCAAATTGTGTAACATTCCTGATGAATATTTTTGAGTTGCCTTTGCTTGTGCCTGGTATCAGCAGGATTCTCATGGAGGTCAGAGTTTAAGTGATAGGAAATTTACACCCTGAAATGAGATTTATTCCTGACGAGTTTCCCCAAATACTCCTTAATTTCATGGCACAGTAAAGGCTGTGCTAGGAGTCCTGCCTCACTTCAGTAACACAAAGCCCTGTTTATGGCCATCTTTGTACAGAAGTTAATACAAGTCTGTCTTCCCATGAAATGGGGTTGCTATCCAAAATTTGGAAGCCTTCTGTTTGTTTAGGAAGCAGGGAGATAAGCCTCGGAAACTCAAATCTTGCACTGGAATTTAAGTATAATGATAAAGCAATGGTTTTGTTTTAAGAAGAAATAATAATATATTCTGCATCTTAAGAATTTACCCTGTAAGTCATGTAAATCTTGCTGAGTAGTATGGTATGTTTAATGTACCCAGGGAAACTGTAGCCCTGTCAGATTTGCAGTAGTATTTGTGTGTGTTATGTTAGTACTGTGCTTAAAAACAAATTTACAAGTTAAGCTACTTAATTCTGTTAGACTAATTAGACATTGGTGATGTGCCTTTTAGTGGGTCTGCCATCAGTGACTGTATGTTGTATATCTAATATATTTGTGAGGGGCATGAGTTTTATAATGGTGCATCAGAGTGTCTCAGACTTAAGGATGGCTATAAGTTTAAAGTTCATTTGCCTTAATCATGAATTCATTAGCAACAAGTGCAGAGTCATTTACCCTTTATCCTTGGGTCACCTCAGCTTCAAGGTAGCTCAGCTGTGACTGCTGTTACATTCAGAGGCACGTTTATGTCCCAGAGCAGTCTGTCTTACTTACATCTCTCTTTCAGATTTCTGGGATATTTCTCACTAAGAAGGTTCAGTGGGTCGGGTGTCAGGGCAGCAGACCCGAGCTGCGGGGTTATACCTGTTCCCTCTGGAAGCTGTTTCACATCCTCACAGTGCAAGCTGCACTGCAACCAAAGGCTTTGATAAATACAGGTAAGCAGCAGTTTTGTGGGACACTCGAAGAAAAAGACAAATATGAAAAAACAAAGTTGTGCTATGCAATAGAGAGAAAATTGATTAGAGCAAGTATGTTAGTAAATACTCAAATACATTAGTGGAGGCTAGTGGCTTTCAGGTTTGCACCAGCAGAGGTCAGAGCAGAGCTTCACTGCAGCAGGAGGCTTCAGAGAAAGCAGGTCAGTTTGTCCTTGCTTGGAAATGAGGTAAATAAAGTGTGTGGCCCTAAAGGTGTGAGCAATAAAGCAGAAAAGGGAGAGAATTTCAGAGAAAGAAATGTTGGACTACCTGAAAAGGGAGGAAGGTTGTTCAGGTTACTTGAGATTACACTGCTAACTGAATTTGAGAAGAATGAGATTGAGCCATACAGTTTAGCAGCTGTAAAAGATATACAACCATTAGCCAATCCTTCTGTAATACTAGTTCTTAAATACTGAATGGTGTGGCTGTTTGGGGTTTTTTCAGCTGAATGTACTCAGTGACCATTAATCTCGGCAGTGATATACTCCTTTGCAAGCACTCAGTAAAATTGCTTATTTTTAGACTTGCAGCATCTTGTGAAGCAGAGTGTTTATATTGGTGATGATTCCTATTTAAGAAACCTGTTGGACATGTAATCTATTTTCCTCGCATGATGGAAACAGAATTACTAATGCTAAAATATTGGCCTTCATATGTTTTTGTTCTTGCCAGGACAGTGCTTTGTTTGGTTATTGTTCTATTTAGTTTTCATTTAAAGCCTTTTAAATGTCTTTTCCAAGGAATGTAAGAGTGCCAGATGGGCTGCTACTAGATCATAAAATTCAGAAATTTGCCATTTGTCAGTTACTGATTGTATGTTAAAAAAAATAATGTATTATTTCAAATTATGGATGCCTGCATTTGCCCAGCATCGCTTGTAATCACAGTGAAAATCTCTCGATTCTTAATATTGAGGCTCCTGCAGAGGAGGGATTTTTTTTGGTTAGCTAATCATCCTGTTGTTTTTTGTTTCCCTTTTGCATCCCTTTAATTTAGTACTGTGCTCTGCCTGGTGAGTTTGGGGGGTTTTGTGCTGGATGACATATTAGCTGTTCAACAGGATCATGCATGAGTTAAATTTCACCTTTTGCCCCAATTGTCAAAAGTTTTCTAATTAAATCTAAAAATGTTCTTAATATTTAACTCTACAAAATTGCGTCTTAAATTGCTGCCATGTTGCAAGTTTGAGCTCTTGTCAGTCTGAAGTTAAAAATACATTGTAGAACCTGAAAACTCTTTGGCACACTTAGCCATCGATTTAAATCGGGACAGATATGTGATGATCACTTCTTATGGTGAAAGAATTGGGTCAGTCTGAGACTGTCGGATTATGTCTTGGGAGGTTTTCCTCTCCTTATTGCTTGTTTAAATCCCATCTACTAAAAAGCATGATGTACTCCCTAATCCTTCCCGCCACAGGTAGGGTTTTATGGTTCTTGTCCACTTTAAAGATTAGGGTTACCCTGAATTGCAGTAGTTTGGGAGGAAAGAGAAAAGGAGGATTACACGATGATACATGGCAGATGTTAATAGAAGATTCATCTCTGGGCTGATAAAAGAAAAACAAACAAAATGAGCCATTTTGCAATTGTTTGTTTTCTTTTGAAAGCGGCTGTATTTTTTCTTGATAGTTTCCTCTTCTGGCAGCATCTGGCAGGCAGAGGGAACCTGCTGAGGCTTTCTCCATAGCATGTTTTTATTGATTTATATTTGACATGTTCTGATGTGGAACAATGTAATTTGAACCTGCTCAGCATCAGTGAATCCAGAGGAACTCTGAACAGAACCACTCACACCTGAGGATGTATGAAATCATTGTGGAAATCTATTCCTGAGCACGCTTAATTATATGAAATATTGGTTTAGGTAATAGGATCTATTAGTGTGAATAAGACAGGCTTGTGGGGTTTATAAAAAAATGATCTGGATTCTGCTTAATCTGTTGCTGAATTTCAGAGGCAAAATGAATTGTCAAGAGTGTAACATTACACAGGAGAACAGATACGATTGAATTGTGTATCAATCTGTTCCTCCGCAGACAGGCTATTTGCTAGTAGTTACTTTTGGTGTGTTTGTTACTGGTTCTTTCTAAATACACATTTTAGTACACAGGGTAAAACTGTTCTGCCTGGAATTCAACTTTCCAAAATTATTTTTCAGCCTTTCTTTTAATACTGTAATTTAATCTGCTTTAATTTCATAGCTTTTATTATCCATGCCAGTTCAATCACAGATATTGAATGTCTGAGTAGAGATTTTTTGCTTTTTATGATTTCTTTTTGGCTTTAAAAACTTACTTTGCTGCCATGGTTAAGAGTATAACGGCATTGTTCTAAATAAAGGTGTTTGACAGTCTTCATACATCTCTTAGATAGAAGACAGATAAATGCTCTGATAGTTTTGGATGGGTTTTGTTGAGGGTTTTTCCCTTCTGAAGAATAATGCATGTACAGAGGGGATGTGTGCTACCAAACTGTTACTCACTGCCAGAACAGAACAGTGAGCAAAGCACTGCAACCCTTTACTACGGAACCTATGAAACCTGCGTTGTAAATTGCTCTTTGTAGAGTGTTCAGCTGTGCGAGCTGGTAATTTGATCAATCTGCATCATAAAACGTGTTTAGCTTGACAAGTGCATGTTCCTGGTAACATATAGTACATTTGTAAACACATTTTGGCAGAATTTACTAGGTCAATTAAGCATGAATCAGAAAATCTGTGTGACGGAGATGAAACCATTAGGATTTCAATGAATTATATCAGGTTCTCAAGCCACTGACTGATGTAGGGACTATCTGCTGCCACAGTAAAGGCCCAGGACAGAGTTCTTAATCTGTGAAGACCTTATCTTACTTCTGAATAAAATAAGGATTCTTTTGCATTATCTTCAGTGCAAAAGTGTGTTATAGAAATAATAATGTGTTTGTATTTGTTTTAGGAGGAATTCCTGAGTTAATCACGAAAATTCAGATGCTAAGTAGCAGTTATCTGTATTCATTCAGTGCCTGCCAAAAAAGCTATGGAATTAGTAACTGTAATGAGATTCTGGACTTCTGCAATGCTTCAGAGTTACGGAGTAACAAACATGTCAGGCACCTTGTGAAATAGTTGCCAGAGGGTTTTTGACTCTTTGTTTTTCAGTAGCAAGGTCACCATAACTGTAATGCCTGAGCTTTAAAGCAATGAGCATAAATGCAATGGTGAATGCGGAACATAAATATTAATTTAGTTATTGGGCAAAATAGTGTGGAAAGTCTCTACTTCCACATGATTTGTGTGAAGTACAGACAATGTGGGCTTTGCGTGGTTGAACCCTTCAAAATGCACCGTGATAATGGGCTTCTGAAAAGCAATAATGTCTGATTTTCGTTTAGCTAAGTTTGTCCCCCCTCAAATTATTAGATACTCTTTGAAGGGAGAGATTTCACTGTAATGAACACTTGACCTTTAAGTCTTATTGAAACGTGGTGTTCTGCATAACTAAATACAGTTATATAGACTGTGTTAGGAGGTATGGGTATAAATAGCTACTTCACATTTTTAGTAACATTGTCACTCACCTAGCATTTCTTGAACCTCAGTGTGTTTGAATTCATTCCTTTGTAGTTGTGTCTAATATCACAGACAGCTTTTCAAACCAGTATGTTTTGAAACGTACTGTTTGAGATCACTTTAAACTCTACATCATTTTGCCAAATAATTTGGTTTCTAAATGTCTCACCTCAACTACTTGGACAATATTATGTATGTATTTTGTTGGCGAAGGGTATTTCTTCTAAGAATTGTATGAGGCTTTTAACCCTGCTAATATCTGTGTCTTGATTTAACCCCGCTAATATGCTAGGTCTTGAAGACAATCCCCAAATAGTGCTTCAGGTCATGCGGAGATACATTCAGCACTTTTTTGGATGCAAGGCTTGTGCTCAGCATTTTGAAGAAATGGCTAAAGAGTCCATGGATTCTGTTAAAACCTTGGACAAGGCTGTTCTCTGGCTCTGGGAGAAACACAACGTTGTGAATAACAGGCTTGCAGGTATGGAAGACCTTGCTTAGGGAAACCCACCAAAGGTAGCTGTGTCCAAAGGAAAAGGCTATGGCATCTTATACAATGTGGTTTATGTCTGAACAAAGAGATATGCAACTTAGGCTCTGTAACATGAGTTTAAAACAACAGTCACTGTTGTTCCAGCCTGACATTCCTTTACTAAATACTGACTTCAGAAGACTAACTCCACATTTACGTCAGTGTTCAGGGAAGGGTGCTTGTGTCTGGAGCAAAACCTCGAGCATCCTAATCAGCTATAACTAAAGACCAGCATGATAACCTTTGCATGGGTGAGAAATACACCCTTGAGATACAACTATGTTACTAGAGGATAGTGTCTCCTATGATATATAATGAAAAACTCGGTCATTCTTGGATACTGTCTCTTCTGAACTTTCACCTGTTGCTTGAGGAGAGGATTTTTCTGGAGTACAAATCAAAGCCTTTTCAAAAGGAGCAATACAGTTCAGCTGCTTATTGGGGGATAAAAAAATTTTTGCATTTCTTTATGTAAGAGTTTATCTAGGTGAGAAAACCTGTCTTCATTTCACTGTGGAGAGGTGCTGCATAGAAAATGATGATAATTGAAGAGACTTTCTCAGGATGGAAGAGCCTAAGCTATTAGCAGATCAACAACAGAATGAAATAAAATTACTGTATGAAGCAGATCTGTTGCCCTACTAGATTGCTCTGTTTTCAGTTAGACTAAAAGTACCTTTAAAATACTGGTTATATTTAATCCGTTCTGTTACGGGGATATCAAGTAACTAAAGCACTAAAGAAAATTGGTTTCTCTTTGTACTAAATCCCTGTCTGCTGTTGTGGATCTGTGTGATGTAGCATTACTTACAATTTAAATATGCTATATTGTGTTTATATTATGGTTATGCCGAATTCCCATGATTTATGAAGTATTAAATACTGCTGTGAGTATAAACAGTTTGTCTCCTTTCCTCCAAGGTATTAAATAAGAACATCCCCTAATGTTTGTTACTGCTGCCAGGTTGAACGTGGAGAAGGGTAGTCCTGTTGGCTTGGAGTTGCTAAGCAGTGGAGCAATATACTTATTTAGAACATTAAGTTATTGGAAAACTCGTATGGATATTGATTTAGATGATGCAGCAGCCAGCTAAAATACCCTTTTAGTAAGAAGCAGAAACATACTGGAATAAATAATAATGTTAAATTATGCTTTTTAAGTTTGCTAAAATTTCTCTTTGGGACAGTGATAGATTTTAATCCTTAAAAGCTGCATCTGTAGTTCTGGTAATATTATATAGCTTTCCGTGAGGAATGGTGTTTGACTGGTCAATAAAAACACCTTGGCACAGCCTTCAAGTGTACGTCATGCAATTGCTGTATATGGCTCTGTTGCTTCAGAATGTGCAGGATTTATGGTATTCTTCTTTTTGGCAGGAAAACATGAAGTACAGCAAGTTTTCAGTTTGTAATCTTACCATATGATGTTTTGTTTCTACTTTCTCTACTGAAACAAATTGATTACTGAGTGATCTTTAAGATATCCCGAACACAGACGTGTTCCCTTACTTGTAAATACCAAAGAGACAAATATTATAAAGCATTCTTTGAATCCCTAAACAACATTCTGCTTAAAAAGCCCAAAGTTTCTTGCCTTAATAATAAAATAAGAACCTAAACTGTCTGAAATAGTTTGAGCATTAGTGTAGTGATAACAGTCAGCTAAAGAAACTAACTTAGGTTTTTACCAGGTAGAGATTTGTTCTAAAAATTACCTCCGTCCACATTTTAAAGTGTTGGTTTTTAGAGCAGCGCAACACTAGCTACAGCATTCAGCTCTTTGCTATCAAGATGGAAAGGTGGCCAGAGCTATGAGCAACCAAAAAGTTAAAAGTGGATGTAGTTCAAGGCAACATTATATGTTTAAATGCTAAAATGCAAGCTGAAAAATATAAACATGATAATGGCTTTTAAAGTATTGAAAATAGTTTGCTGTAGTAATAATGCAAGCTATGAAAAAGCCAGCCAGGCTGGAATGGTTCACAATATAGACATAGGAAAATATCTGCAAGTCTTTGGCCTTGAAACTGCTGCTGCAAACCAAGCTTCAGGATTAAAGAGCAGTGAGTGCAGAAGAGCAGTTTGTTTTGAACTGTAATTCAAGTTAACCCCTGCATGGCTCAGATGATGGCTTCATGCCTTCTAAAAACGGCAATTGTAGCATCTTGTTGTATTTGAAAGTGGACACAACAGCTGAGAAGAGGAAAGTAATTATGATTTAGTGTTTGTGTTCTGAAACAAGAATCAACACTTCAGAACATAACCCGTGTCCGTAAGGAAGCTTATGAAAACACTCTGGTTTCCAGGGAAGGTTCAGCTTTCCTAGTTCATTCACTCCTGATGCTGTTATTTTCTTCTCTCAATTAGGTGCTTTGACTGAAGATCCAAAATTTCCCAAAGTTCAGTGGCCAACTCCAGACATTTGTCCTACATGTCATGAGGAAATCAAAGGATTACACAGCTGGAATGAAGCCCAAGTTCTGCAGTTCATGAAGTATCACTACAGCAGTGAAAATATTCTATATAAATACGCTGAAAGCCAGACAGACTCCAGTGAAGCTGAGCAGGGGGATACAAGGGAGGGGAAGGACAAAAGCCTACAGAAGAAACCAAGTGCAAACAGAGAAAATAAGATCCAGGATAAAGAAAACATACTAGGTTCAGAATCTAAGGTGTTAGATAAACTAATAGCAAATCATGGACCTGTCAAAGATAGTGATAAAAGCGCGGTTCGATCAGCCACCCTTAAAGAGGCGAAGCAGGCCGTGTCCTTCTTGGGGATTGGATTTTCCAACATAGACATGAGTCTCTGTGTCATTCTGTACGTGGCCTCATCCTTGTTTCTAATGATAATGTACTTTTTTTTCCGAATGAGATCCAAACGATGGAAAGTGAAGTATTACCGATCGTCTGTGTAGAAGGTTATATCAGAAACAACCTTTTCATTGTACATGGCTGTTCAGTACCAGATACAGCTTTAATATTTATGATCAGGGATTTTATATACAGTATTCCTTGTTTCAGAGCCCTTTCTTCCCAAGTCATTTCACAAGTGTTCTAGCTTAATGTAGGGAGCTCGCTGTAAGAACCCTCATCGGAAAGAGACACACAGCGCTATCGTGAAATGTCCACTGAAGGAAGCATTGCATTTGTCAGCTGAGATTGTTCTGTGACTTGCCACCTCCATCCTTTACTCATTTTCAGAGTAAACACTGCATTATGCAGTCAGCTGCGCCTGCTTTAGGAGGAAATTGGATATTGTTTTCTGTTTTGTGTGCTTCAAGTCCGGTAGTTGTTGGGTTTAGGTCTTTTTAATTTATCCAGAGGTGATTCTACCTCCCAGAGTACTGAGCGGTGATGCTGTTACTTTGGCTGCTTCATTTGGAGCAACACAAATTCAGATAATTCTTTTTTTTCAGGAAGCAAGTTCTATTCTGATTAAATGAATTCCAAAGCCTCTGATGTGACGTTCCGAAATATTATTTACATTGCATGTTTAAAGGGGAAGGCACTAAGTGTCCAAATAAGTCTTCCATTCTCTTATGCATTCCAGCCAAGGCTGTGTCTATCTCTGCTAGGATGAGAGTTTTAGGGCAGTTAGTGTCTCAATGAGCAGCCTGATTCTGATTGCTAATGCTGTCATCCAGTTTAATGGAGTTTATATGAAGGCAAAGACAGACTTGGACCCGGTGCTTTACTTCCTCCTCTATCAGATGTCTTCATGGAGCATTGGATAACTCGCCTCACTCATTTATGAACCAGAAAAGTAGCTGAGCAATTATTGTGTTATGCAGATGGAAGCCAATTCTGCTGAACTCCAGAAAAGGGAAACAGGTTTTAGTGAAGGACACTGCGATTTGCATCAGCAGGAACAAATTTAGAGATTGGGAAACACCGGGTTTCTTATGATGTGGGATAACTCCAGTGCAGCGAGGTAATTTTCTTCTTGTAAGGCAGTGTAAACACTTCAGTTCTGAGCTCTCAGCATCACCTGCTACCTGTAACGTTGTCTGTGCAGGACTTGGACAGCCCATTTCTCTTGGCCTTCTGCTGGAGCACAGCTCTGCTTTCGTCACGAAGGGTTTTACTCAGTCCAAGAGCTGCTCCGTTCTGGGATGGGGCAACGGTTGGGAATATGGCAGCTGCCTTTACAGTGGTTAGAGAAGCCATGAACATAGTTATAAACTTACCATTCAAAATAGAGTTCCTTTCTGATCCTGGCTGGGGGATAATTCACGTCCTGGATAGTGAAGTTTATAATCCTATCCAATGTAATTGAGCATGCTGGAGTTATCCATTACCTAATCTTTAGTTAATCCTAATAGGTTTTGGCCTCAATGTTTTCTTGTGGCAGGGAGTTCTACAGATTAATTATGTTATGTAAAAAGGCTTTTCCTTTCAATTCTGTATCTGCAACTTTTAATTAAATTGAATGTTTGCTGGCTCCCCTGTTACACAGGAAGGAATAAATAGTCCTTGGCCACTTTGTTGTATTTGTACTGTTAGTGTGTCCTCCTCAGATTTCCATCATAAGCCTTAGTATAAAAAGTTTAAAGCCTGTCAAGAATAGCCTAAAAGCACAAAAGCCCAACAGGGAGATTTTCTCATGATCAGATCTTGTTTGTTCACTGAATGTTTCTGCAGCCTCCAATTGGCATAAACAAAAGTGAGCTTCAAAGATTTACTGTCCCTTGTTCCTCAAGTTTCTCAAAATAACACATAGACAAAGAAATAACCTTCTGTGGTTATTACATACATGTGTCAGAGGGAAAAAGCATCTCCTTCACACAGTGCTGTTGGTCTGACGTACATGGTGAGGTGCATGGTCAGTGCTGTTCTTAACCCATCTTCACTGTTCGTTGTGTGCACCCAATGGCTATTGCTCCGATGGAAGAAACCTGACTCCATGCTCTCTCCACGGAGCTGGAGGCCAATTCCTGCCTCAGAGAGTTGCAGCTGCCGCAGTTGGATGTGGAGCCTTCTCTTTTCCTGTGACACTGATTTAATATCAAAATGCGTCTGTGCTTTATAAGGACACTTGTTCCAGAGTCCTGTCACAAGGAGCGACTGTGGGTCTCTAGGGGTTTGTACTACCTGTAATTACAGCACCTGAGCTTGGATATTAAAACAGTTTGTAGGTAACTAGGCAGAGGATGAAGTGGTGTTGCTTAGTGCCACTTACTTTGTGCTGGAATCCAGTGAGAGGGCCCAGGAGGAGGCTCATTAAGAGGAAAGCCCAGTGTTTCCAAATGGAGTCTTGAAAATCAGGCAGCTTTGAAGTGGTCTAATCTGGGGAGACGCCGGTATCAGCTGGCAAGTGAGGACATTCGGCTTCTCAAACAGCACCACAGTAAAAACCCCAGACCGCAGCGCAGCCAGTATTGGATCTGGAGAACTGGTCCATTTCTGTGGGGGGGCTGAATTCCCTGCTCTCTGTGTCCGTGCATGTTTTGAAGTAAAAATCAGTCATTGGTGCTGTGAGAGCTCCAGCAAATACGTGAGTGTGTTGGCTTTGATTTGTTCTGCTGCTTTTCATCTGTATGCAACCACGAAAGGTTTGCATTGATGGTTTTGCCATCAAAACAGCAGCAACCGTGGGTTTGGAATAAGGTGGGGGTTTTTTATTCCACACCATTACTTTTGATGTTGCTGTGACCCTGCTGGAAATATGACAAAATGAACCGATGCTCAACCTGTCAATGGTTTGGGTTTGTTCCCTCAGAGTGTAAAAGTGTGGAATTAGGATGTTAATATTCATATTGATGCTCTAACTCTATTGCCAGTGAACCAGCCAAGGTATTCACCTCACTGCTGGTAGTGATCTCATCTGGAAATGTCTTCTTGGTTTTGATTCTGGTTGTGTGAGTCTTTGTTTGCTTATTCTATTTTCTTTCTCGTGGATGTTGTGGCTGCCCCATCCCTGGCAGTGCTCAAGGCCAGGTTGGACACAGGGGCTTGGAGCAAGCTGCTCCAGTGGAAGGTGTCCCTGCCCGTGGCAGAGGTTGGAGCTGGATGAGCTTTAAGGTCCCTTCCACCACAAACCAGACTGGGATTCTGTGGTCGTTATAATGATAAATTACATCCTTGTACATACTCTGACTGTAAAGATCTGTTGTGTCTGCTGGGGGATGTGTGATGCTGCTTCGCCATGGGGCGTTATTGGTGGGTGCATTACAAGCAAATGTTTCCTTTGAAAATTCACCTCGCACCCGCTCAGTCCTAGAGGCGGGGTTTGGGAATTGGCTTGTTCCACAGGAGTTTCTGCAATCCCACTTGCCTATGGGGATCCTGCCACACTGGTGCCAGTTATTTCCAAGGATTTCTTTGTGCGTGGAGCCACCTTTGCTCTTCAGTTGTTTTTAAAGAGGAAATACTAAACCTGCCTAGGAAATGAAAGGAGGACTCCGGAGTGTGCCAGGAAAGAGAGAAAAGCTGTGAGTGCTGAAGGAACCTGATGGAGCTGTTCCTGAGAGCTCTGTTTTCAGCTGTTCCTGTTCAGAACTGGCTGGGAGTGACCGCCTTGGCAAGCGGTCCCAGATGCGTTGTCCAGGGCTGTGCTGCATCCGAGCTGTTGGAAACAGTGACTGTGCCATTGGACTTCAGTGTTTTATTTATTGGAATTCAGTAACCGGACGTTTTCAGGTCTGTTCTGGGTTGCTTTGTTGGTTTTTGCTCAGTCTCATACCTCTGTAGGAAGGAAGTGACCGTTTTGTACTGAACTGTAAACTAATGTGCTTGTTGGAAATAAATTGCAACCGTTTGGCACGTTTTGGCTTTTTACCTGTGTCCTCAAGTTCTGTGCCGCAGGGAGAGCTGGTGTGCGCCTCCTTCCCGGCCCTAGTGGTTGTGTCATTTGGAAAAGCACCAGGAATGGGTAAACTTGAACTCCATTTCTTTCACTGTTACCCATAACTTCATGTCAGTGAATGTCTGTGGCAGGGATGGACACAACTGGTAGTTTCTGCCCGACGATTTGCCTGTTTCTCTACACACGCACACACACAAATCTTCCTTTCCCTTTGCCTTCCATGCCCATTGGCCAGGATGGCTTTAATGTCCCCTGAGGCTTCTGAATCCTTCTGTGGCTTCATCCACACTGACGCTGGGAGCGTGGGATGTGTGACCTGGTGAAAACCCTGGTTATCTACCTGCTGAAGTACTCCAGGGTGTTTTTAGGAATCAAAAGGATTGGGAAGTGTAGGTGAGGATAGTGGAAGTTGGGCATCGCCATGCGCTGCTCCAGAGCCATGTGCATTTCTTTGCTGGCCCTTGACCTTGCCTGAGAAGCAGTGACATTCCCCTGGGGAGCCTCAGCACCCAAATGTCTCGAGGACAAACAGACGGTAGACATGCGCTGTCCTCACCACCCTCAAAGGCAATGCAGCTGCTGCCCATTGTAACGTTGTGCTGAGTGCTGGCCTGGGCCCTCTGCTCGGTCCGATGCTCTGTAGGTGTGGGGCTGACTTGAGGTTGGGAGCTCGGGGCCGGGTGAAAGTCGCGGTGCCGCTGTCCAGAGGGAGCATCTGTGCGTGCTGCGAGGCTCCCGCCCCTAAGCTGCTTTTATTAATTTGTAATCCCCTGCGAGCAGGAGGTAAAGGGATTCGGGGATTAACGGGCTCACGGTAACAACCACAATTACCAGCTCCGGCTGCCTGGGGCAAGCGGGATGCACGCATGGGGCTGTCCATCCCGGCATGCGCACACGGGGAGACACAGACGGGCGTAACACAGCCATGATCACACCGACACCTTCACACACGCAGACACATCAGCACCCATGGAACAGAGCGTGAGCATCCCGGTACAGACGCAGGCACGCAGGCTTCATGCAGGGATGCGGGCTGGCACACGCAAGTGCACACACACAAACAAGTGTGCAACCCTGCACGCACACAAACAAGTGTGCAACCCTGCACGCACACAAACAAGTGTGCAACCCTGCACGCACACAACTACACCTGCAGCCGCGTGTGTTCTTGTCCCACACCCCCATGCGCACACATGTGCTCCTGCACACGCATGTGCAGACACACATACGATGCATGCACGTCCGTGTCCTCCCCGTCTTCAATCAGCGCAATTCACCTCCTCCAGCCGCAGGGCGCGGGTCGCCACGGGTCACACTCGAGTCCTCACCGTTACCTCTCTGCTCATTAACTAATTACTGGAGGGGGAAGAGCCCTCCCTGCTCCCCATGGGCGGTGCTGGGGAGACCCGGGAGCAAAGGAAACGCGGGCCAGGGAGAGGCTCCCCCCTCCCGACTGCGACTCTTCGGTCCCATCGCCCAGGCCACGCGTGGGACGTGGGGGACGATGCCCCCGTCCCGTCCCCCCCTCCCGTCTCCTTCTCTCTTTTGTGATGCTAAAGAGCCCCGCGGCGAACCGCGGCCCAGCTGCGGCCCGGCCCGACCGTCGGTGCCGCCCCCGGCCCGCCCCCCCGC
>WYDI02027035.1:0-53685 GCA_009867235.2 Psittacus erithacus | reverse complement strand
TCCCTTATCATTATTATTATTGGTGGTAGCAGCAGTGGTTTGTGTTATACCTTAGTTACTGGGCTGTGCTTATCTCAGCCTGTGGGAGTAACATTCTTTTGATTCTTCTCCCCATCCCTCCAGGGGTGGGAGGAGGAAGTAGGGGGAGTGAGTGAGTGAGTAGCTGCATGGTTCTGGGTTACCAGCTGGGCTTAAACCACGACAGCAATGAAAGTATAAATATTTGTATCTGCACAGTGCCTAGACTATTGCTTAAAAATCCTTGGAATTCTTGATTGTCTGCATATTTACTGTACTTTTGATAAATGCCAGGCTGTGCTTGGAAAAGAAAGTCTTCCATTTGAAACAGAGTAGTTAAGACTGTTTTGTTTATGAAAAAGAGGGAGAATTTCCATTATAGGATGTAAGATTGTTAATGGTGTTGTGATTGAAGCTCAGCTGGCAACTAAGTACCACAGTGAAACCAGGACAAAGGGTCACCAAGTACTAGCAGATAAAAGTCTTCATTAAAGGCATTTTTAGATAATTGATGTAACAAAAGATGAACAAATGTTTTGAATATAGTAACTGATTACATAGTGACTGATTAAAATCTCCATCTCTCACTGTTCTGGGGGTTGGATTGGGTACCTCTTAAAATTTGCTTCAGCTAAATGCAAAGTATTAGACAGAATTTCAAAGGCAAAAAGCCAGGTTCTGTGGTCTATTTTACTTTTTAATTCTAGTGCACTTGATATTGCAGCATTTATAATAAAGTTCAGAATGAGAACTTGGATTATTAAAAATAACCAAGTAAACAGAAGAAAGGCTTGATCATTCCTTTAAATTGCTCTACCTTGTTCATTATGTTTAGGCATTATATTGTCTTATCTATGTTTTTTGGGGGGTACTGAGGTTGGAGTTATAAGGATGGGTACAGAGTAAGTAGTGGTTTCTAACTGTTGCTTCCCTCCTTGTGGTAAAATTTGTAAAACAGACAAGAAAAGGTTCCTGAGTTAAATAGAGGGGGGAAAAAGGAAGAAAACCCAAACCGCACACCTCCGTAACAACAAAAAACCCAACCAACCAAAAAACTGAGATAGCAAGAATTAACATTAGGTGGAGAAAGAGGTTGAAAGTAGGAATGACAGAAGTGGAAGTATTACTGCATACTCTCATGCCACTGTGATGATTAAATGGGTATCTTTAGGTTCCCCTGGGGTTTTTTAGTGAGGTGGGTTTTTTTTGGGGGGGGGGTGTTCTTTTTTTAAGATGCTGCTTAATCTTGCTGGCTCTGATCAGCTACTTAAAAACTTTGTTTAATTCTCTTCAGTTCTCCATATACAGTTTTCTTTTATAGGTGGTTGGTGTTTCTTCTGTGGTCGGCACAGGACTGGATGATTTTTTTGTTCAGCTCTCTAAAGCTGTAGATGAATATGAAAGGTAAGGTGATAACCTTTGGTCCTTGACTCAGTGAAGACCTGCTGAAGTTACTGATTCATGAGCCCACTCCTTTGATTCGAAGAGCTGTACACTTTTCACAGCCAGTGTAGTTCAGGATTTCTAACAAATTTAAATGCAAAAGTCCGCATGAAAAGCAGCATTCAAAAGGAATTATTCAGTGGTGAATTTTTGTCCTAACTCGTCAGAGAAAAATAAAAGACCCTTTTATTCCCTTATCCTTCAATTTCCCACATCTGTTACTCCCCAGATGTATTCTTTCCCTGCATCTCATAATGTGTCCCATGCCCATAGTCAGCCACCCCTCTGTGCTTGCAAGGTGATCCAGAGAGCTCCCGATAAAGACATGGTAATTGGTCTCATGCCGGGACCATGGGGCTGACTGGGAGGAGCTGGGATAGGGTATCCATTCCTCCAAGTCCTTAATTTGGATTCCTTGCCTGCAACCATGTCCCTGTGTTCCTCTGGGCTTGTTGAGATGGATCTTAAATGGTTTGATGGCTCTTCTGTGATGGACCTGGGAGTATCTGAGTAGGGTATTCTTTGTGCTTCTTCCTTCACTCCCCAAATGTCTCTTTTGAGGTGTTGAGGAGTTTTACTACATAACCTAAAAATTATTCTGGGATACACTGCCTACATAATGAAACCTTAGTTGAGGGTTTCATATAAGCTGCCAGTGTGTGCTTGCAGCCCAGAAAGGTGATTGTATCCTGGACCATATCACAAGAAATGTGGCCAGAGGTCAAGGGAGGTGATTTGCCCTCTCTACTTCACTCTCCTGAGACCATGCCTGGGGCGCTGTGACCAGCATGGGAGCCCACGGTTGAGCAAGAAATACATGGACCTGTTAGAGCTGTTCCAGAGGGCCATGAAAACAGTCTGAGTTTTGGAGCATCTATCTTATGAAGAAAGGCTGAGAGAGTTGGGTTGTTTAATCTGGAGAGGGGAAGGCTCAAGGAGACCTTATTGTGACCTTTCAGCATATAAAGGGGGCATACAAGAGAGGCACACTTTTTACAACTGCCTGTAATGACAGGACAAGGGATTCAAGCTGAAAGAGGGTAGGGTTAGATAGGGCATAAGGAAGAAATTTTCTACGATAGGGGTGGTGAGACATTGGCACAGATTGCCCAGAGAAGCTGTGCATTCCCCATCATTGGAAGCGTTCAAGGCCAGGTTGGATGGGGCTTTGATCTAGTGAAAGATGTCCCTTCCTGTGGCAAGGGAGGTTAGACTAGATGATCTTTGAAGGTCCCTTCCACGCCAAACTGTTCTATGATTCTAAGGAGAGGGTATCCTTACTTCATTAGAGAAATACCTCAAAGGTCCCATAGTAGTACAATAGTTCGGAAGTCTGTAAAAAGTCTTGCTATATGAGCTCCCTCTGAACTGTCTTAGGAAACACAAGTCTTGGCAGAGAAAGTCATGTCTGTGATTAAAGTGATAAATCTGCTGATTAGATACAGCAGTGAAATGACTACCTCAACTGAGGTGATCTCATTTCTTATCTAGTAGGATGGTATGAGAAAGGATTGCAGTTCTAATGAAGTACGTTCACTTATTTTGCATCCATTAGTTTCAGAATCCATATGTGGGTAAAAAATATTATTAGTCTTTCTGAAATGTCTTTCAAGCATGAAGAGAAAACTTTTCTGGAGATATCTTTTGGGGTAGAAACAAGATAATCCTTGCTTAATATGTCATGTATTAGTTCACACTGAATGTGCTCTACTTACATTTTCAGAGAATATCGCCCAGAGTATGAACGCCTGAGAAAAACACTGGTAGGTATTTTTAACTTTTATATACCTGGGCAGTGTATCTTGGGGTCGCTTTTATGCATGCAATTGCTTCTTTATTGGGAGGATCTAACATATCATTAACTAATCATATTCATTGTGGAAAAAGTCCTGTTCTGAAGCTCACCATCTGTTTTTTCTTCCTGGATGTGGTGGAGCATATCTTCACAAAAATAAAGATGCTTTTTAAATCAGATGTTCGTCAATGGTTTAGTGCTAATAATTTATTTGGGCAAATTGTGAGAAAATGATTGGGAAAGATTTTTTTATCTTCCATTCAGAATGATAGAGACTTTTTAAAAAATAACTTGGCAGAGTGATTTGTTGAGAGTATCGCAGTGTCTGTTTGCACCAGCAAAAGGTACTGTTTTGAGTTAGGCAATTAATAATGAAGTCTGAATTGCAGTACCAAAATCATTAGCTCTTCTCACCTGGAGCTCTGGCTATCCAAAGGACAGTTCTCTGCAGGCACAACTTCACTTGAGTTTGGCTTCCTGATGCTGCTGAAAATGTTCTAGAAGCCCATCATGCTGGAGGTTGCTTTCCATGCTTATCCAAAAGTTCTATGTAACCTTAGTTGTAAGACCTGTGTACTGACTTCTGCTTTCTGGCTAGGGAACAGGCTGCTCTTCTTGGGTGAGATGACTCTTCTACTGTTGTTTTGAGTGTACTCAGAATCCACGTGTAACTTTGTACCTACAGGAGAAAGCTCAAAACGAACAAAAGAAAGAGCAGCTGGAGCACTTGCGGAAGGACATGGGAAGTGTGTGTGTGAAGAGCAACACACTTGCAGGTATGTTAGTAGGAAGACAAAAGTTTACTGTGAAAGTTGTCTGAAGAGTCTGCCTTGAGAAGTCACTTAGTGCTTTTCTGTCTTCACAGCGGAACTGTGGAAGCAGCTTCATGTTAAAGACGAGTGGAGCTTTAGTTCCTGTGGGGTCAGACTTAGCTCTTCTTTATGTCAGTCACAGACATGGGGAGAAACCCTGCTGTGTAAATAAAGTGGTGAAACTGTCAAATTAGAAATGAGAAAGCTCTGCTGTTGGTTGACCTATTGGCTTATATGAGGTTAAGCATGGTGCTGATGCAGTCTGTCCTGTATCTTTGTAATCCACAAGCAGCTTTCTGTCCTTTTAGAGGAGGCATTTACTGCTGTGTTTATGTGCAAATAGAAGTTGTTGAGGCACAAACTTACTTGTTAGTGTGCTGTTTCATGTATAGCTATTTCTGTTCAAGGGTCTGATGATGCTTCTGCAATGGGTCCCTCTGAGCTGATCCTAACACGAGGAACTCTTGATGAAGAAGAAGAAGAGAGGGAGAGTGATACTGATGATATTGACCATGAAGGTAAGGAAATAAGGGATTTGATCTGGTCTAAAAACTGCCTGTCTAGTCAGGAAATATCCTCTGTGTTTCATTAACTGGATTGACTGAATTGAGAGCCTAGAAAATAAGCAGACATTGTCACCTAAATCTAGGTGTCTGAATATGTAGCAGAAGCCCAGCTGAAGTGCTTAGTTCAGTGAAATGTTTGTGAAAGTTCAAGTTTAATTTTTTAATTCAGGTAATTATTTTTAATAATGTATAACATGCATAAACCAGACAAACTTGTTATGCTTCGAGCACGCAGTGACCTCTGAATTTAATTAACACACAATATGCTTCATCATCTTTTTGGCTTTACAGTTTCTGCCCTGGCTCTCTTTCCTTTTCCAGTGACTCCTGGTCTTGGAACACTCTTCTAAGCTCTTACAGTGTGTGTGATCTTTTTCTTATACAACTCGCAGACTTAATCTTCTTTCTTTCCCTGTTCCATGAGTTTTAGAGTAACTTACTTCTTTTGCCTTGTAATGAAGTTGAAGATCAAATAGACTTAATGTGTTGCTCTACCTGACTCTAGCTTTCTTCAGTAACAGTAGAACAAGTGGTGAAATAGTACTGAAGTGTGCATTTGTTTCCCCCAGTTACTGAGGAGAGTCATGAAGAACCAGCCTTCGGAAACTTTATGCAAGAAACGAGGATGAAATATCAGAAAAGCAGCAACTCAAACGAATGATACCTTCTGAAATAGATGGTTTGGAATCCCTTATGATGGAGTTAAAAGTAAAGGAACAGCATAAACTTGCATGGAACCATGCATGAAGTCTTCTATCTGTGAACAGCTTCCTCTGATATATTTCTGTCTTTCTCCCTGCAGTAACTTTTGGTCATACGAGTTGAAGGTCTTGTAACCAACTGACTGTGCATCTGGCCATCTGCCACTAGGACTTCCTGAAGCTGAAGGAAGCAGATAACACTTTCTTTTGCTCCAGATTCTTTAGATGTGCCTGTTGAGAGCATCTAGAGTACCTTCTGGTCTGCAAAAATGGATTTTGTTCACCTTGGGCAGACAGGTGTCTGCTGCAGCCAGGACACAAGTGAAAACTTCTGTGTGAAACTTCATCAATCTAGTATTTGATGGTTTGGTTTTAATTAAATATATTTTATGTACTAACAAATGTGTAATTGTTAAAGGAGATTTCATTTCACCTGTGCTTACAGCCCATCCATATGGATGCGTAGCAAATGCATCTTAATTACAGAAGTAGAAGTGCTCCAGTCCAGTGATCAATGACTGTGGTCCTCCTGTGGGCCCACTTCAATGGGTCCATGTGTTTCCTGTGCTGAATACTCCAAAGCTGAACATAATACTCCAGATGGGGTCTTACAAGAGCAGAATAGAGGCACAGGATCACCTCCTTTGACCTGCTGGACATGCTTCTTTTGATGCAGCCCAGTGTACTATTCTATTCTATGATTCTATGCAGTTGGCTTTCTGGGCAGTGAGTGCATGCTGTCAGCTGATGTCCAGGTTTTCATCCACCAGTACACCAAGTCTTTCTCCGTGGGGCTGCTGTCAGTCCTTCATCCCTGTGGCCTTTGGCCCTTGTTCATTCTGCCATTATCTACCAAAAACCAGACCCTTTTTCTAAACCTTTTCACGTTGGCATAGTTTCTTCACCGCAAAAGCTATCAGCGGTACTGCCGGCGAGGCGCTGGTGACGGTGCCGCACTCGCTGATCTCTCCCAATAGGGCACTGATTCGGTGCTCGCGGGTACGTTTGCGAGGCGGTGTTTTGGTACTTCCGGGGAGCCGTCGGCATTCTGAGTGTGCCCTCCGCCTGGGAGCAGCGTGGCGGCCCCCAGGGAGCGGCTCCCAGCGCGGGCAGGTGAGGGCCTATGGGAGAGGAAGAGAGGGAGCCGCTTCGGTGGGTGCAAGGGGATCTGCTGCCCGTTGGCTCTCGGGGGTGGGGGGCCGGGAAGCTCAGACTGCCCCGTGCTGCAGCTCCCGCTCAGCGGGGCAGCCCGGGGAGGTCGCTGGGAGCTGGCAGAAGAGAAGAGGGGAAAGATGCGCACAGTTCCTATGATGCAGAGCCGAGCGCCTCCCTGCCCCGCCAGAGCTCCCCCTGAGCCTGCCCTGGCTCTGCAGCAGCTCCCAGTTTCATCACCTCCCCCGAACACTTTCCTATCTCCCCAAGCTTCCAGAGTAGTTGAGTTAACGCTCAACAAAGTGAGTTGCACCATATTGTTAGTGAATGGATAATTATTTGTTATCCCCTTCTCGCCCCTGGGAACTTTGGTAAGAATAAACTCCAGAGAAGACATTGAAAATAATAATGGGCAGTAGTTTTATGTCTTAATGGTAAACTTGTGAATACCACAGGGACTGCATACATGTGAGAAGGGTATTTTTGTCTAATGGAAACACAGTAAGGACAAATCCAGATAAAAATGTGTCTTGTAGCTTAAATTTACCAGATTAATAGTAGGGGGTACTCATTAAGCGCAGCGTTGAATTGATGATGTTTTGCAGTCGGAGTATTTTAAACAATGATGCCTTTCTCCTGGAAGAAGGAATCTGTTTGCTCTCTATTCATGACCTAATCTGGGGACAAGATAATGACCTTATTTTGGACCTTAAAGCCCATGTCTAGGTCAGCCCTATTTGTGACAGACAAATGCCTGGTTTTCCCTGTGCAGGGGTGATGAAGTATCCATATTTTTTTTAGCTTGCAATTTTTATTTCTTACCAGAATGGTAAGAAATATTACTTCTTATTTATAAGAATACATGTAACTTTCTTTCTTGCTTCAAAGGTCTGATTGGCCTTGGCTTCTCGGATAATAGAAGGTACTTTGTTGAAGTTTTCTGATACTGAATAAGTAATTAGTGTCTTTGTCACTGGTCAGAAGCTGTTATTTCTGCATGTTTTGAGAAGCACTATAGGTAACTTGGCCTTCTGTTTGTAGGTAAAAGTGTTATAAAATTGTTGTGCTGCAAGTATTGGTCCAGAGATGGTCCAAGAAACATTTCCAGGCAGTTCTGGGAATGACAGGAGGGTTTAGGTGGAGTGGACAGCTGGAGGTCCTGTCATCTGCTCAGGGTGAGGTTAACCCGAAAACTGGGTGAGGTTGCTCAGGGCCTTGTCCGGTTGAGTTTTGAACATCCTGAGGCATGGAGAACCCATAGTCTTACCCTTTAAACGCAGGCTATGCTCTGGGCAGCGCAGCCTGTGTGTGGCTGGCCTTCATCACCACAAGGGTGCAGTGCTGCATCGTGGTCAAGAGAACCGACTGCCCAGGATGCAGAAACTCTGGGGAGATGACTTCGAAGACCCTAGGTCAAGCAGAATCCAAGTGATTCTAGTTGTAACGGGATTCTTGTTGGAAAGACTATTGCTTCTGAGCCATTATCTCCACAAGTGTATGTATGGCGTTACCAAGTGTGCTGAACATGACTCTCCTCATGCCATTTCTGATGGCACAAGTGAAACCACAACTGCAAAAGCCCTGAATGCTGATGGCAATTTTCCTCCTTGGTGAATGGTGTTGGAGAGTCCTTTCTCAGCAGCAGATAGACGCATTTTTGATCTCTGGTTCCAGATGGCATCTATGGGGTTAGTTTTGGAAAGACAGATGCTACCAAGATCTCTACTGCTGGTAATCAGTAGCTTTCTTGCACTGTGCCTAAGTGAACTTGAACTCTGGTACACTTGAAAAGCAGCATGGCAGTGATCTAGGCTTCTTGGCCCAGGCAGGAGAGGTTTCCTGGGGCTGTAACTCCAGCATGCTGCACTGCCCTGTAGGGGTGCTTGGTGCAAGCACTGTCCAGGCTACAACCTTGGTTTATGAACTTTCTCTGCCTTGCAGGAGACACCATTTCCAAGCCTTAAAATGCAGTTGACACAAACACTTTAGACGGAGGCAGGTATTTTACTACAGGTACTGTAGCTTAAGAAGTGCCTGATAACCAAGAGAACATCCAGGAATGGACAGGAGTAATTTAATTCTTCTCTGAGTACAGTGATCAGAATGGAAATCTTGGTTATTTACAAATTGCATGGGAACTTCATGTGCAAGGGGTATACAAAGAGACACAAGCACATGCTGATTATCCTGGTTTGAGGTGGGATAGAGTTAATTTTTTTCTAGTACCCGGTACAGTGCTGTGATTTGGCTTTAGTCTGAGAACTAGGCTGATAACATACCAATGTTTTAGTTGTCGCTCAGTAGTGCTTACCCTAAGTCAAGAACTTTTCAGTCTCTTGTGCTCTGCCAGTGAGGAGGGGCATGGGAAGCTGGGAGGGAGCAGGCAGGACACCTGACCCAAACTAGCCAAAGGGGTATTCCATACCACAGCACATCATGCCCAGTATATAAACTGGGGGGGGGCTGGGCAGAAGGAGCTTATCACTGCTCAGGGTCAAGCTGGGCATCAGTCAGCGTGTGGTGAGCAATTGTATTGCGCATCACTGTTGTGTTGCGTTTTGTTTTTCCCTTGGGAGAGGGGCAGGGTTTATTCCTTCTCTCCCTCTATTATTATATGATTATATTTTACTTTTTTTATTTATTATATTTTACTTCTATTTCAATTATTACACTTTTTATCTCAGCCCATGGGTATTTATATTTTTTAATAGTCTCCTCCCCATCCCACTGGGGAATGTGGGAGGAACTGAGCATGCAGATATGTGGTATTTAGTTGCTGGCTGAGCTTAAACCATGACAGTTCTTTTTGTTGTGCTTGTTCCCAGCGTTGTGTTATATGCTATCTTACCCATAGCATGCGTTCCCTGTGGTCATGTTTGTTATCCTTGGGGCTTGGGCTAAGATTATCATTCTGTTGTACTTTGTAACACTGGTTTATGAGATAACGAATCCCTGGGTGTGAAACTAATCTAGCTTGTACTCAGCATTGGTGTCACCTCTATACTTCAGGAATCATCTGTTGGGAACTACTGATTACACCTTTTGCCTTTTCTCTTTGGAGAGCCAACTTATGGGGGAAACATCCTTCTTCCCTCCTTCTTTCCCTCTTTCCCCTCCAGGCTGATTATGGTAGCATTTAAGAATTCTAAAGATTTTTAATATCCTTTGAGTACCCTTGAAGTCAACCTGGTCCTTTTGCTGGGAAGTAGCATATTGCTGCATATGGTTCAGGTTTTATTTAAGGTTAAACAGTTATTTAAAAATACCACCCAGAGATCTTCCCTGAGGCTGAACAGTTACAAGTGGCAGGGTGTGTGGGGTAGTATGGGCAAGTATCTACTAGAGTGGGCACCTCCAGTGTTTTGGAATTTCACCCCTGAAAAAGTGCAGAATCCAGAACTAGTAAAACATTTGGAAAAGGTATGCTGTCATCCTGCAATTCCAGAGAGGCACAAATCACTGCAGCATGCTACTGCATGCCTACTGAGCCCTGCTCAACACTGCAATACCCTCAAGGGGAAAAGAAGGTCTCTGACAACAAATCAACAGGCACTGCAGCTACTCCCATCACAGTGACTACATTGTGGCATGATGCTGCTGCCCAGGTGCAGAACCTGATGGTGAAGGTATGCCATGTAGATGCTCATGTACCCAAGAGTTGGGCCACTGAGGAACACCAGAACAACCAACAGGTGGATCGAGCTGCTAAGATTGAAGTGGCTCAGATGGATTTGATTGGCAGCACAAGGGTGAATTATTTTTAGCCCGGTAGGCCCAAGACACAAGGCAGAGATGCAACATACAGATAGGCTCGTGATCGAGGGGTGAACTTAACAATGGACACTATTGCCCAGGTTACTCACAAATGCGAAACATGCTGCAATTAAGCAAGCCAAGCGGTTAAAGCCTCTCTGATATGGAGGACGATGGCTGAAGTACAAATACAGGGAGGCTTGGCAGATTGATTTTATCACACTCCCACCAACCCACCAAGGCAAGTGCCATGTGCTTACCATGGTGGAAGCAACCACTGGCTGGCTGGAAATGTACACTGTGCCCCACACCACTGCCCGGAACACTATCCTGGGCCTTGAGAAACAGATTTTGTGGTGACGTGGCACCCCAGAGAGAACTGAGTCAAACAATGGGACTCATTTCTGAAACAACCTCTATGAGGCCAAAGAGCACAACATCAAGCAGATATATCACATCCCCTATCATGCGTCAGCCTCTGGGAAAATCTAACAGTACAATGGACTGTTAAAAACTACACTGAGAGCAATGAGTGGTGGGACCTTCAAACACTGGGATACACATTCAGCAAAAGCCCCCTCATTAGTCAACATTAGGGAATCAGCCTAGAGGGCTTGCCCAGCCCAGTCAGAACTTTTATGTGCTGTAGAAGGGGATGAAGTTCCTGTGGTGCACATAAAAAATAAATGTGGGAGGATGTGGTGTGTGCCTCAATGAATTAAACTGTACAATTACTGCTGTTTAACACTGATGATATCATTTCTATGGCACAGAGATAGTGCAAAACATTCCTAGAAATGAAATAATTGTGTTGTTATTTTGAGATGTAGTATAGTGTGAATAACAAAATAAATGTTGAGCCTTACCAATCAAACAACTTTCACCCAGCTTTATCTTGGTTATATATATCTTTGTTATTTTGGACAGCACACAGGCGATAATTACCATCATTCATAAAGTTTTCATGTATTATCCATTAATACAAGGCTAAGCCCTAGATCTGTGGTTGTGAACTGCATCCAGCAAACTTCTTGGTCACTACTTTTAAGAATAAGAGAATCTCCTCTCAGTCATGCCTGCCCTTCAAACAGAGCAAGGTAGCTACAGCCTCCATCTGTGATCCAATCTGACTCACAGGACACAATTAGATAGCACAAGCTGGTGTTGTGGTGCCAAATTCCCTGCATGGGAGCAGGACCTGCTGCGCACCTCAAAGCAGCCAGGGGAAATTGTTTTGCCTGTGCTTGTGCAATCTGATGTGGAGGTTAGTGACCAGGTAATCCACCTCCATAATGGCTCTCCACATACCTCTGGTGAGGAACCATTCATGCTGAATCCCTCTCCAGCTCCCTGCTGGACATCCTTCTCTCCCAGCCTAGAGTTTCTGTTGGGTTACTTTTCCTTAAGTGTTTTTCATTAGGCTGTGTTTTTCATCAAGCAGCTAAATTGGCCATGTGCAGTGCGCCTTCCTCAGGCCTATGCTTTCCAAATATATTAAAAAATACAGAGCAATGCTACAGTGAGTTACAGCTGCTCAAATCAAAATATTTTCTCTGGCACAAGAGAAGGTCTTGTGCTTAGCCCTGTGAGTTTGGATGGTTCAAACTCACGCTGGCTTCATTGCTTCATTTTCACAGATTTTACTTTTCCTCTCACTCTAAACAACCTCTAATTTTACTACTATGACACTTTTTTAAAGTACTCTCCTTTTGTACATCAGTATTAAAAGAAATATTTAGTCCATCCTGAAGGACTGCAAACTGCACCAAGGGACTGTTATGTTGTGAAGACATCACTTTGTATGTTAAGAGGAGGGAGCAGTTGGTTTAGCCCCATGGTCCTTTTCTGCTGCTGCATGAGGCCTAAAGCATTTTCCACAGGTTTTTTATTTCTCCTTATTGGTTATTCCACTTGTATGAGTGAACAACTCTCCTCCCGCATGGCACAGTAACTGGAGATCAGAAGGAAAGGTGTGCTCCGCATACTGGCAGCACATGCTACCTACCCAAGGGAAACCTGGTGAGGACTTCATCTGCAATTAGCATGCTGGAATGACATGTTACCTGGCATCAGGAACAGCAGACCTGTGAAGTGCTGGGTGCAGCTTTCCTCCCAAAAGAAGCTGACTGCTGCCACAATGCGCCAACAGAGAAGAACTGCAGCCATGGCCAGGAATCTGGCCATGATCTTTCTCAAGTTTGTTTCCACCAAACCCAAGAAATCGAGAGTTGGTGTTATCATAGACAAGCCTTCCCCTGCAGGAGGAATTGAGGGACACCTAGAAATAGCCATGGATGCACCTGGCCCATGCCAGGCACACACCCACAGTAGGAGTAATGCCAGACCTAGGAGTGAGTACTTGGAAGTAGAAAGTGATACTGTGGCAAGGCTGCTACAAACCAGTGGTTTTGTAAATTGAGCTATAAGCTTCCCACCATCATTTCAACCATATAATCATACAGCTTCAGCCATATGACCTCCAGAATGTGGATGCATCATGGGTTTTTATACAGACACACAGTGATACACTCTTTGTTCTCTTTCCTTCTAGGCTTTCAATTTAAAGCAACTTGGAAGGACAGAAATGCTCCCATTTCTAAATGCTGGGGAGTTTCCAGGCAGACAGGTTCTGCCATAATTGTTTAGCACATGGCTTCTGGTGTCTCCTGCTGGACCTTTTCCAGTGACACATTTTCAAGCTGGTGTCTGTGGAGTGGGGAGATGAGAGCTGATCTGCCTGTGAAAGGTGGCCAAGAGCAGGTTATGTTCAGCAAGCTTAAAACCCTGTGTGTGTGGTGTTCATGCTTTCCTGGACAGACCATAGTGGCCTGCAAGTCAAAATGGAGGTGAAAATTGCTGATGGCTGGACCCCGATGGGATCCTGCCTCCTCAGCTGCCTCCTCTGCAAACTCATTGTGTCTCATTGCTGGTTTTGACATGAAGGGGAGAGCACGAGCCATGGTCCTTGCCCGGGAGGAGTGGGCTGTGCTGAATACATGCAAAGCAGATGCCATTCATGTTGGTGGATCATATTTGTCACGCTGAAGAGAACCTTGTGCAAGCATACCAGCTAGGAGAAGTAGTACCTGATAGCAGTGCATCTCTGAGTGATGCCTGCCAGAGAGGAAGACAAGGCGTTCCCATACCAGGTAACCAGCATTGGTCTCCCCTCCCAGTGCTGGGACTTACCCCCCTTTCTTGCAGCTAGACCTTGTTACCTGCTCTCCTCCTCCCCATCCTTTTATCATTGGCTTGGCTTCTGCTCACCCCTTCTCCTCTGAGTAATCAGCTCTGCCTAGCTTCTCCAAGTAGCAGGACCTGGGTCCTCCAGAGACCACCAATGGCCAGCAGCAATCATAAAACATTATCTATTACATGAGAGCCTGACTTCTTCCCCCTTCTTTTCCCGTTCCAAAAGGATACTGCTGCGCTCTGAAAGACACAGATGAGTATTTCCACAAAGACGTGAAGAAACATGAGGAAATGCTTACTACTGGGCTGGTGAGCAAAGGCAATCGGTGTTTTTCCTCTCACGCTACACTTGTGCCTCTCCTGGCAAAGACAAAACCTTCCCCAGAAAAGGCCTGCACTGCAGCAGGAGGCACAGTGCTCTGAGTAATGCACAATCACAGGCAGGAACCCTGCCTGCTGAGAACTGGCTATTGCTAACTTCTCCCAAGCAGCCCATGCTGGATGGTGGCTGTGCTGGCTGAGCCATGGAACTTGCAGGGAAGCGGGAGGGAGGCAGGGAGACAGGCTGCATTCCAGTTGTCATGTGCTGTACCACTTACTGATATCCCCAAAGGGCAAATACCAGGGAGACGTGCCCTACCTCACCCTGCAGCCATTGCTGCTCTGGGGCATGTTTCCTTACAGAAAGGTGTTTTTGCCTTCCGTGTTCTTTGCAGAGCAAATGCCAGCATGAGCGGTCACTGCTGGCACCTTGCTCCTCAGTGTGACACCACAGAGGCAGCTACTCTAAAAGGCAGTCCCTGGTCATGCAGTCACTGATGAACCAGACACACAGTGCAAAGGGTCTCATCCTGTGTGGGTGTCCCTCCTTGAGCCAGGGTGCTGGGTGCTTGTGAGGGTGGAGCTGGGCTTGCTTAGCTGAACAGGGAGCAACCAGCAAAAGGCAGCTCAGAACAGATGGGAATCGATGTTGGATGCCACAAGGAATTGGTACCTAAGAGATTCTGGCTGTGGTCAGGAGAGGCTGAGGGGGCAGACAGCAGCTCTGGGGAAGTTTTAAAGGGCAAGAGAGCACAGAAGGAGCCAAGTTTTCAGACTGTTGACATAATGCTGGAAAGACTCTGTTTGTTCTGTGAAGTAGAGTGTAAAAGCCTCATGTTTGAGGAGAAAGGGAAAGTGTCCAGGCTGCACTGCTGCTTTTTTACACTCTTAAGAGTCATCCCTAAATGTGTGAGGCTTCACTCATTTCCCTGGAAATGAGGAGTGACTGCAGCAGGAGTATACCAGTATGGGCTTGGCCAGTATGTACATGGGCCTCCCACATCTGGAGCCAACTGGGCTCTCTGAATTTAAACTTCCCCTCATATGCTTTCTTTGGGGCACTATTTACAACCACAACCAACTTGCCCTGGGACTGACACAAACCACAGCTCTTCCCCTGATCAAGGTAGCCTTCAGCATACCAGAAAACACTTGCCTACCTCCGTGTCTGATGCAAGTGGGCTAAAGTAGGCACCCTGTGGCTCTGTAAGGACATCCTCCCTGTCACAGCAGCTCTTCCATAAGCAAAAGGGACAGGCTGGCCCCAGGCTGTACCATTCCTCCATAGCTTGTTGTCCTTTCCTCTGGCATGGAAATATGCCAGAGGGCTGAGAAGGGATCTCCAGCTGTGGCAAACTGCACTGGTGAAACGTGAATGGAGGCAGGTGGATCCTGCCAACCAATGCAGGCTGGCCAAGGAGCCAGTGTTTCTGCTTCAAGCAGTGGCCAGAATTTAGGGCTTCAAAGCATGAAGTGGTATTTTGGACCTAAGCAGCAGTGACAGGATGGATGAGCTGTGAGTGCAGCTGGAAATAACAAGACATCCAGCTGCAGCAAGGTATTTTCTGTGTCTGTGGGGTGCCACTGATTACAGCTGGGGCTCATGATCTCTGGAAGCACAGCAGTCAAATGTCCCAGCAAATCCCCCACCATCCCCACAACAACTCTCAAAGCAAGAGCATTGGCTGAACAAAAATGTTTAACACCCAAATGCATTTTTTATTAATTCATTTGACTTTCCTGAGCAATGCTGAAGAGGAGCTCAGTTTGCCTCCCTGCAGCATATGGCTCAACTGTCCTACATATCTAAGCCACATCTAAGGAATAGGAGGAAAAAGGAAAAGCAGGAAAAGTTGCCCCAAAGCTTGGAGAAGCAAATGATGCCTGATACCCATTTGATCTGACTTATTTCTGAAGGCAGCAGGGGCACAGCTCCATCTGTTTCTCTTACCAAGGTGAAGGGACATAGACATTCCTGAAGAAACTCATGGGTGTTTTTGTAAGAACAGAGGAAGCGCAGGCAGCTGTCGTGGGTAGAAAGCAGGATTTAAGGGGAAAAATAACTCTTCATTCATAACCATTTCTATCCACGCAGAACTTGGCATGGGAATAACTATAACCCATTTCCTCTTCAATGAGATAAAAATGATGACTGAGATGCAAGAGCAGGTGGGTGACGAGGTTATCAGTGTTCCCCAGCAGGATGTCTGTCAGCCTTTCCGGACAGAGCTCAAACTCCCTGTCATTTCCTTCCATAATTCAGAGCTGCTGCTACTCCTGAACTTGTCACAGAGCCTAGTCCCCTTGGATTGGCTCTCGGAGCGTTTGTGGCAGCCCCATCCAGCTAAATATACCTGCTGCCTGTCCCAGCTCTCCTGCAGCAGAAAGCAGCACAGCACGTCCCAAAAACCTCGATCATGTGCCAGGAAAAATCACAGTGGCCTGAATCCGGTTTTGGCAGGTTTTAAATGTGAGAGCAAAGGTTGTAAAAATGGAGCCAAGGACAGGGATGCATGGCTCAGGGTGACTAGAGTGATAAATGGACTGACAGACACTATGCAATTCCGCAGCCATCACTGCTGCACTAGCCAGAGCTCAACCCCCTCAGTTCATTCTCTGCTCTGATAATCACACGCTGAAATGAGGCCATGCCCAGCTCCCCATCCCCACGCACCTTTTCAGCAGAGAGGAGTGTCCCCTATGCCAACACCTTTGGCAAGGCAGACAGGGCAGCAAGCAGATGGTGCATCTTTGAGCCCTAAGTCACCCCTCATCCCACTGTTTTCATTTAACCTATCAGTCACTGGCAGCAGGAGTGCGGTGGGAAAAGCCATGCCTTTTTCACCAGCACAGAGCCCAAGAAATGCCCTAGGAACCACATGCTGCATAGCCATGCTCCAGGGTTGCATGCAGAGGCATAGGATGGTTTGGGTTGGAAGCAACCTTAGAGCTCATCTATTTCCAACCCCCTGCCATGGGCAAGGACACCTTCCACTAGAGCAGGTTGCTCAAAGCCCTGTCCAACCTGGCCTGGGGAGAAGGGTTCCCACAGCCATCTGACACTTGTTCCCCACACAGAGGGTGAGGGACTCAGCTGGGGATGGAGGCTGGCACCCACATGCCTCCTCCATCCTGGAAAGCCATGTGCAAGATGGGAGTGGGACTGGCAGCACTGGTGTAAGAGGAGGAAAGGGTGCACACTTTATCCTGGGGGGGATGCACAACGCTCCAAAAGTCACAAAATAAGGGGAAACAGTCCCATGGATAAGGGGAAGAGGTTTCCCAGCCCGGGTGCACAGGATTGGTGCACACAGATGCTGTGTCACTGGTGTGGAGGACTGGCAGGTGCACAGCATGGTGCAGATGTGGGGACATCCATAATGTGTGGCTCCCCCACAAGAGCTGTCAAACGCCCACAGAAGCTCCCACAGAAGCTGGCAAAGGTGGGATTCCGGTGAGTTCTCGTTTCTGTGCACTGGGCTAGGGAGCGCTGTACTGCCACGCACTGAGGAGTAGGGAAGTGCCCTCTCCCAAGCTAGAGACCAGGGGCTGGGCACCAGGGAAGGTGGGACAGCATGGGGGGACTGCCTCTGGGCTCTGGCCGCTGCAGGGGCTTCCAGCAGCATGCAGAGGGGCTGGTGAATTTTGGGGGTCCTTAGCTGCATGCATGGGCTCCGGGAATGGGTGGATGAACGGATGGATGGATGAACGGACGGATGGATGGATGGCAGCTCCCGTGCCAAGGGGCTGGCTCTGGGGTCTGCCCACTACATGTTTGGGAGCTGTCTTTTGAGGGAGGATCCCGGTGAACATGCACAGATCTGGCTTTTTGAGTCACCGGCTGCACGCACAGGGGCCGAACCAGGCGGTCCCCGAGCCGGCAACACCGCTCCCCGCCGAGGACGAGGCTGTCAAGGCGGGAGTTGGTGCTCGTGCTTGGCGAGGACCAGGCGCGGGGGGTGCGGAGGAGAAGCGGGGAAGCGGCAGGGGCGGCCGCTGTGCGCCCTCGCAAGCGCCGCCGGTGCCGCCGCGAGTAGGTTACGTACCAGCGGCCGGTGACGAGCGCCTCCGCCAGCAGCCCCCGAGGGCACCGGGCTTGAGGCGCGCCACGGCCCCGCGCGGGCGCGGGAGCCCCTGAGCCTCAGGGGGCGTGGCATCGCACAGGGGGCGTGGCAACAGTGCGGGACCCCCCGCCCCGTCGGACCCTGCGGAGAGCTCCGCTGGGCAGAAGTGGAGCATGCGCAGTGGGGGCCGCCCCCTCCTGGTGTCGGCCTGCGCAGGCGTAAGGGTGGTGGCCGGGTAGCGGGGGTGGGGAGGTGCTTTGTGCGCCTGCGCAGTGTGGATGCGCGGCGCCATGTTGCCGGAGCGGGCTGGGGGGAGGCGGTGAGCGCTCCGGTGTCGGGTTCCCTCCTCCCCCCACCCTCTCCTCCCCCGGCCCGGGGGGCTGAGGCCGAGCGGGGCCTCCCTCGGCACCATGAGTGGAGGCGGCGGGCGGGTGTGCGACCTGTCCCGGCGCAACCCTCAGGAGGACTTCGAGCTCATCCAGCGCATCGGCAGCGGCACCTACGGCGACGTCTACAAGGTAGCCGGAGCTCGCGGGCCGGCGCGGCTGTGTCGTCGCTCCCTCTCCCCTCGCTCCCACCCCGGTGGGTTCCGTTGCCAGCTTGCCGAGTCGGTCTTCCCCTCCAGAAGTTGATAGGGGCTTCTATTGCCAAGCTACATTTCTCCCTTCCTCCCCCCCCCTTTTCTCTTGCTGTTGCGGGCAGCGCGGTCGCCTCTCGTCCCCCCGGTTCTAGCGGAGTCTGTCCCATCACACCGGTCCCAGTCCTGCTGGCGGCGGGTGGGCGCCCGGTCTGGCCGCCTCTGGCTCCCCTCTGGAAGGACCCTGCTCCCCGCGCCTCTCTCTACTCTGGCCTGGCCGACCCCTGCGAGGGGAGGACCCTCGGGCCCTGCTGGCGGTGCGGAACCGCGGCACTCTTCGGTTTCTGCGGCCGTGGAGCCGCGCCGGGAGTCGGTTCTTGCCGCTGTTGGGTGTAGGGTCGGGAGTCCGCTTCACTGGCGGGGCCCGGGGGTCGGCTCCTCTCCAGACCGCCCTTTGGGGGGTGCGGGAATCGCATGTTTGCTCGCTCGTTTCCAGCCCAAATGTCCTTTGAAATCGTGTGCCTGAAAGCGATCAGGGCTGTTGATCCTGGCTACTGCTCCCGTCCCTGTCTGGGGTGACAGCGTTTTGTGCTTGTGTCTCTGTAAAACGGGAGGCTGACCAGGCAAACTGAGGTGCCAGGAAAGGTGGTGTTAAGATCAGAGGCTTTTGTCATCCTGCCCTAAGTTCAGAAATGTAGGAAAAGCAAAATAAAAGCAAAAGTAAAGCATCAGCAGCTGAGTGTAAGTTTGTCTTTTTGGGCTTCATACCATATGGACATTTTTCTCTGCTCTGCAGCGTTTGTTGCTATTTGTGTATCCATCCAGGTGAACTCTTGTCTGATGGGATGTGACAGCCTGTCCCTCAGGTACCCACTCCTGTTTGGTGACAGAGCAGAGGGGAGATTGGAAGTTTGTCATGTGCAGCCTGTTGGAAACACCACTTTAACCGTGTGCTTTCCAAGGGTCTTCTGATCTGGTTTTGTCATCACGGAATGGGTGTGGGTGTGTGTGTTTAAGAAAACTTGCATTGTAGGCAGGGCTGTAGGGAAACATTTAGAGTCATTCTACAGTTTGAGACACACAGAACTTGCTCTGATGCTGTCTTCGACTACGTGAGTGCACCTAGAATGAAGTCTTGTTTAGGTTGGGGTGATTTTGGTTTAATCCTTGCTCGCTTAAATGTTATGAAAGTTTCAAGTCCTAAATCCTCTTGTTATTGTGTTCTTAGTGTGCTAACTCCCTAGTTTATTAATTGTTTAATTGAAAGGGGGCTTTGTGTTGTTTTTTGTGTTATTTTCACCTTGCCAGCTTCCTCTGAGTACTTGTCTACTGTGTTGATTTTAATTATCCAACTCTACTTGCCTTATGCACTGTTTTTTTTGGGTTTTGTTTCCTGCAAGCTGTTCTCTTACTGTTTTCAGCTCTGTTTCTGTTGCAGTTTTTAACTGCCATATTGACTCTGTGATATCTCATCAATCAGATTTTTTTCAGTGCTCTTTACATTATCATGATGGATAGGAATTAGCCAAGTAATTAGTGTTTACAGTTTAATTTTGAGGATGCTACCTCCAACCATAGAATGAATATTTACATTTGCAGTACCACTAAGCATATAAAACTTGTTTCATTGGATATGTCAAGGTTTTGTTGATGATTATGGAACTTGCATTGCAGTAGCCTTCACTTTGGTGCTCTTTGTGGCCAGTATTTGTCACTGCTTTTGACTTTTGTTTGAGGCATTGAAGTTCTGTCCTCCTGACAGCTGGATTAGATATGGATGTATCAGCATCAGGACACACTAGGCTGGTACTACCATTATTTATTTTTTCTAGATGAGAGAGAAGTGTTTTCTGATCAGGTTGTGGACAACATATGGAAAATAAGATGTGCTTTTCTCCTGAGTGGATTATTACCTGTTTCATATTGAGGGAAGGTTTTGCCCTAGCAGCCTTTAAAGTGGAGCATGAAAATGGTCCAGAAGTAATAATGAAAGCTATTTACTTTTAATGTGACAAAGAGGAAGTAATATAGGCCTAAGTGTCATCCACATGTGAGCTTACTAAGGCATTATCTTAAATTTGTGAGGGATTTCCTAAAGCCTCTTTCATTTGCTTCATCTTGTTGGTCTGTAGGTTAAGTTTGTGGTTGATGAAATAATTGTATGAGGTTGAGATTAACTGCGTGATGATGGCGCTCATCAGTGGCGGGATTTCAGCAGAATGGATCCAAGCACTGGATGTATCTGGGCAGCTTCAAACTATTCTTTGTAAATTGCAATTTCCCCCTCCTTAGCAAGGAGAGCCATTTTGGGAGGTGTTTCTGCTGTTAGTAGGGATTATAACCTTAATAAGTGACAGTCTTGTTATGTTGACATTCTTGCTAAATGCTGACCTTCCTGTAACCCACTTTCCTGGCAAAGGGTTGAGCTGAAAGCCAAGCAGGCTGGCATCTTCTTCCTTGCTCCGTTTTAGGTGAACTACAACAGGACATAGGTTAGATGTTTGATTTATTTGAAAAAAAATAATTATATCAAAATAAATAAGTAAAAGAGGTGGAGTCTTTACTCTGAAGATTCTTTGAATTTGAAATAAGAGCCCGTGGTGTAGACTGAACTACAGAGACTCCAGAGAAAGAGGATATGGATCAGACATATACAGTCCTGCTGCTGTGAGTCCTGCTGTTTTGCTGGTACCTGGAAGTGTGCTAGTGCGCTGCAAATATGGGGTTTTGGCTTGAAGTAACGCTTCATAAGCATCTGCCCTCCCACTCAAGTTTGGTGTTCAGAGAGGCCTTGGAGAAGATGGTAATGAATTCATCACAGGAAACTTAGTGGGTAACTTGTTCATGCCATTAGCTCTCAAATCAAATATGCACAGTCAACAATAAAGTGTCTCTTCTAACTGGCGCCAGTGCAGCCTGGTTGTAGGAGATGGAGTGTTATCTGGGTTGTTTAATTCTTGATGTATCCCAGAGACATAATCAGTGGACATAATGCTGTTTTCAGTGAGGGTATGAGAGAGAGATGATGTTTGGTTTTTTTAATTATTTTTGTCAGTGAATCTATGTTGCCCCTATAGATAGCTGAAATGGTAATGTTGCAAAGTTCTTATTGGAAGTTTAGGTAAAACACAGGACTTAAAATCTGTTCCCATGTCCAGAGATGTCTCCTCAGAAGACTGCTGAAGTGAACGGGGAGATCAAGTTACTACTTTGTCAGATGGTTGATGCATCTGTAGCAAAATGCAGGCAATCTGCTAATAGTGTTCTGAGTTGAGTACTCTTGAGTGTTGCATATCATGTTTTTATTTATATGGGTTTGTTTTCTATGTCTCAGTAAATTTGCTTGTCAAGTAATATAGCTTCATCTAAAGTCTAGTTTGGAGACTAATAGCAAAAGTGCAGTTACATGTCAGGAAAATTCTTGAATGTCACCTTCTGTTTCTGTCAAATATTATTGTCCAAAGCAACACTTACTAGAAAAGGTGAAAACTAGTTCTTCTGTAGTACAAGTCAGTTCTGCCTTTGTGTTTCTGTATTTCACTGTTGTAAAGAATTTAATTGTGTAGGGTGGTCAGCAAAGTGTAGAAGAGTTATGTTTGATGGTGAAAAAGAGACACTGTCCTGTTCAGTTTCAGGAAATACTCCTAGAGTTAAATGATGTGGTTGCTTAATGTAGTTTGCTCTGTGTTTACTCCATGTCTCATTTAGAAAGGCTTTTGCATCTCTTGGTTTAAAACTGCCATTCTAACCATCCCTAGTCCTAGGTCCTCTGTAATTTATGCTGTTCTTTTAGGGTTGGGTTACAGGTGCTGCGTGCAGTATTCTGACAGAGACAAAATAGGGCGAATTTTCCTGTTTGGCCCCATCTAAATACCTTTGGTTTTGGTGGTAACTGCATACAGATTTGAAGTATAGTCTAAGGTGATTGTAGGTCCATTTCTTTGGTTCATACGAATATATCACAGCACATCTTGGGAGGGGGGAAAAAAAATCTTTGTTTTGGCTTAATAGAGGTTGAGCTTCATCTGCCATCTCAAAGGTCATTCATCTAGTGTGGTTGACCTCTTAGAAGCTTTTCAGCCTGAAAGAAAGGCCTTTTCCTTTCCCCTTTCCTGAAATAGTTGTGGTAATTAGTTAGATGTCTGCCTTATTTCAGTTCTTTTTGTCATTTATGGCTTCAGTCAGTTGACAAATGAAGATGCAGGACTCAGTAAGGTGCACTTTGCTTAAGATCTCATTTTTAAAAAGAAAAAGCCAGATTTTTTTTGTCCCCAGCACTTTGGCTTGTGAATTGGTTTTGGTGAGGGAAGTCATGTACTTACAGCTCAAGTGCTTCACTCTGAAGCTCTTGGATCCTGTGGGCATCTCTGGGGAGCACCTGGTTACTATTACTGCTGTCAGTCATGTTCCAGTGTCTGATTTCTGATAGTGCTTCTGTGTGTTGCCGGAAGAGGATGTGTCCAAGGCAGCTGAACCTCAGTTTTGATGAACTCCCATTTTGCAGAGTCCTAAGCACAAATCTTTTCTCTCCATGTCTGTGTCCTTTCTCTCCTCTTTCCTGGGGTGATCCAGTAAGGTATCAGTTCTTTTACAGCTTTGCTGCTTCTGAAATACTGTAAGTGCGCCTTTTAGTTATGTGCTTTTTCATAGGCGCTTTGGTCTTCATTTCTACTTCATTGAACTTACAGCTGGAAGCTCCATTTGACTTTTCTAGGAATGTCTTATGTTCTGAAGGCTGCAATTTCAGCTTTAGTTGTCTTTTGAAGCTTGTAAGGCAGGCAGAGAGGGGTGGTTGTTTTGCCATCCCAATTTTACTGTGCAGAGTAAGTACTACAGGGCGTAGTTTCTGTGACTGTGGTTTCGTTAACCAGTAATCCATGCCTTGTGTAGGGAGTTTTGTCTGCCTTCATTTCAGATCTTTTTGTTTGACATCACCTTTATCAAAACTGCTTTCTAAAATTGTATCTCTGTTGGGTTTTGCTGTCATGCCTCCTACCAGAATGTGGAACCTTATTATTTTTAGCATAATTCTTAGTTCAGTTCCTGTTAAGTACAGCTTTGATTCTGTAGAATGAGCTGAACTGATAAAACAGCTCACTGTTGCCAGAGAGGGGTGATTCCCTACCCTGTTCCTGGCACTATTGCTGCTTACCTGGTGTTAGCTCTGGCACTCGCTGTGGTGCTTGGGCTGGTGTGGTTGGCTCTCTTGGCAGAAAACCAAGCAAAAAGAAGGGGCAAGTGGGTTTCTGCTGGCTTGGAGAGTTGAATCTGCTCCTGGGGACTTGTGTGGGTTTGAGAAAAGCTTTATATTACTAGTTTTCATTTGAAGGACAAATATAAACTTGGCAAGACATTTACCTCCTTGGATTTTACGTCTGTATTGGTTCAGCTGCACAGAGCACTATGTATGAATCTGCTGCTGTGATATACGTTATGGAGCAGTACTGAATACCAGCCTTCCTCCCCCCTTTATTCTTTCCCTTCCTTTTCAGACACACACCATGCACATCTCTTGTTTTGCCTCTGGTGTTTCCCAATAGAGCCCATCCAAGTACTGCCCTACCCATTGCTCTTTCCTTCTCTGTTTCAGAGTAATAAGATCTTTCCAGTTGTGAGGCATTTTGGTTAATGGATTTCTGTATAATAGTAACAACAAAACCTGGATTTTTTTAGCTCTTATTTCTAGTGGGTGGCAGGTTTTTATACAGCGTTTTGATCTGATCTCCTACTGTTGTCACAGAGACACTAATAATTATTTCCTGTTGAATTAGGCAGTGCTTCTTCAGCTTGACTTTGCGGTTGATGGATTTTCTTTTTAAACGCCTCCCCAGATATGGCAGTTTGGATCTCTGGAAGAGTATCATTCCTTTAGCTGCTGGTAGAATGAGGATTCTTACATGGTTTTCCAGAGCAGACATTGTATAAATGCTGTATACATTTAATAAGTGGCTATGTATAGGTACAGGTGGTGTAGGCTGATCTTTGCTTCTGGAAGAGCTGTATAATGTGTTCCCATTGACATAATAAAATCTGCATTTAAGGAGCTGGTTGCAGGTTCCTGCTCACAGAAACAGGGGTGGGGGGAAAAACTCCTGGTTCCTGCATTTAACCTCATCATCAACAAGGCTGAGAGTTAGAACATGTAAGGTGCAAGTGGAAGCCAAAAATGAATGTATATTTTCCTATATGGCACTTGAAATTTTTGGTTGTATTTGCCAACTCAGAAATACTTGCTTGAAGTTGTTCTTCAGCCACCTACTCCTTATTGATGCTCAAATCTCAAAACTCATAAGTAATTAGCAACTTTAGTGTGATTATGCTGAGTGAAAGCATAAGGCAGTGTCCTCAAGATACTGAGCTATTGTATGGTATGTGCACAAGCACCCTCAAATTCAGAGTAAGAGCTGGCTCCAGCACATGCTGGAAAACATACAATGCTTCTTTCTCAGTCTCTCATTCATGTAGGCTTGTGATGAGAACTTGTAAAACCTGTCAGGGGTACTTGGTCCCTATCATTATCCTTTGCAAGGAACCCTTGTGTCAGTACAATTGGAATAATCTCTCTTTTTTTTTTTTATATACTCAGATTAACAAAGGCAGTTCATATTCTTATTTGTGACACATTTAATGCTGATAACCCAAATGGAATAGGATGCGAAGTGAAAGCTTACTCAGGTTGTCAACTTCAAGTCATGTTTTCTTCAGTAGCAATTCATGCCCTTAAGCAGTTGGTAGCCTGCTGTTCCTGGAGGCATTGATGACCTGCATTAAATCAGGTTTTGTTCCTCCTTTCTGGCTTTCATGAGCCCAGGCAGGTACTGATGCAGAGAATGGTCAGCTGCCCAGAGTCCCACTACTGCTGTTCCTGAAGAAAAGAAGAGATGCCTAAGCTAGAGGTGAAAAGACAGTGTTCCTGCTTCCCTGCCCATAATCTTGAGCAGTTCTTTTGATGCAACATTGAAGGTGAAATCCCTTCATGATGGGAGGGGCCTGAATCAGCCATGAGGTGTGAAGAACACAGGTTTGGCAAGGCTGCCTGTTGCTTGGACTCTGTTCCTTTGGCTAGGATGTTGTATGTCCTGCTCCAAATGTATCTATAGATTTGTCTGTCTACTGTTGGTAGTTTCTTGGCATCACCAGCACATAAGACGTTGTGGTGAGTAGTCTCATTTGTTTTAATCAGACTTATTCCAGAATTGTCACTAGCTCTTAACCATCTTCTGTCTTGCTTTAGTTGCCATTGCACTCTGCACAGTGTAGTGACCTATAGAGCCATGGTCAGAGAAACAAGTTCTTGACAGCTGGGCACAGTATCATTAAAAATAAAATAATAATGAAAATGCAAACATTTTCTTTTTTTTTTTTCTTTTTTTTTGCTGGACTAGCAATGTCCCTGAAGCCTGTCAGATGTTTCCAGCTTGGCTTGCACATCCCAGCTGCATGCAGGATGAGTAACTTCAGGATGTCCTCATGTGTATCCGCTGCAGTTTTGTCTCACTGATTACCGTACTAGGACAAGTAGACCCAAACCATGTCTTCAAGTATCAACAAGACTCCCTCATGAGTCTTCATTAAGCTTCAGTAATTTTTCTTATTAATCTTGGAGATTAAAAAATGTTGACCTTTGATTAATTAACATCTTGCCTCTGTTTTTGTTTCTCACTATGGGAAGAATGTTCTGGAAAAAGAAATAAGGAATAAAAATCCTAATTCATGCTTCAGTGGTGCCACTTTCTCATGTTGCCTTCACTCTCTGGTACAGATAAAAGGGACTCCTGTTCTTTGTGTCTTTTCTACCACACAGTGATGAGTGGAGATGCTGCTGTGTCATTGGGGTGGGCAAATAATGACTTACAAGGAAAGCTGCAGGAGAAAATTGATTTTCTTTTTTTTTTTTTTTTAAGTGTTCTTTCCACAGTTTATCAAGTTTGGACTACTCCTTGATTATTATAGGATTCCCTCTGGTCTCAAGATCTATCCATAACCATCTGCCTGCAAATTATTTGCAAATGCCAGTACTCCCAGCACTGCAGAAGAGCATTGCCCACACTAAGGAACAGTGAGACGTTTGAAATAGGCTGTGCTAGGAGTGAGCTTGGTAGATCTCTAAACACGGGAATACATGCTGCATTTATTTCCAGATTGTATTGCTGGCCATTTTTTATAGTCTAAGGAGGCTTTTTCCCTCCACTTGGGCTTTCACAAGCAGCTGTGAAGCTGCTATGTTAAGAATCAATACCTTACAGTATTTGGTGAGTCTCAGGCCAGTCAACAAAAAGTTTGAGACCCTGAGCTCCTACAGTGATTTCAGTGACACCATTAGCAGCATAAAGGGTGGGCACCTGTCTATATTGTAAGTTCTGTAATTCTGGTCTTTTTTGGTTTGAAAGCTGATGAGGGTGGAAAAAGCAAAAGCAGGACTGGTCTCACATTCTGTGCCCTGTGTAGGGGATAGAGTGGGAATGACATGCCGTGCAGTGGTGGTCCAGCACACTGCATTGGGTACCAAGACTCCCCTGGGGAGAGGAGAGGCTGTAGCTGAGCATCCTTCAGGAGCTGCTGCTTTGATGCTGGGGAGCATCTTTGCTGCTCTCTCTCCATGGCTGGGTGCTGAGGCACAGAAGTATCCTGAAAGCACTGGGCAAATGGCTTACTGGTTTTCAGCCAGTAGTCAAGTGCAACGGTTCTAGAAGAGAAATCATTATATCATAATTTATATTGCTTCTTAATGGCTTGTTAAAAATTTGGCTTCCTTGGCTACTCAGTAGAATATAGGCTTTTGCATGACAGAGCCCTGTACAAAATGCAGTTAAGCTGCTGAGTAATTGCTGCTGAGTAATTGCTGCTGAAGTTGGCCGCAGAGCTGCTGCACATGGCAGGGGAATGCTTTCTAACTCCTTTGTTGCTGGCTTGTTTTCTTTGCATCCTCGCAGCAAGGGGAGGATGCTGACACTAGCGGAGAGCAAGAACCGAGGGGCACATACTGAAATCGGCAGGAAGCATTGCATTGCTCTCATGGGAATCCTGGAAGCAGTCATGTACGCTGCAGGGTGCAGCAGTTGATGCACCCTGGGCATTGTTTGTCTGCTGTGAGATGTGTGTATGTTATAACTGCTTTGCAGTCGCTGTCTTTGTGGTCGGTTTGTTTATGGGTTTTAACACAGAAGTACAGCGTGGTTGAGGGCTTGCATAATTTTGGACTTGTGTGGCAGTGTTGGGTTTCCTGGGCATACTTGAAGCTTCAGAGCTCTGAAAAAACCAGCTGCCTAGTGTTTTTGTGGTTGTTGGGTTGTTTTTTGTTTTGTTTTTTTGTTTGGTTTCTTTTTTAGTGTTGGGTGTTTTTGAGAGGGCTTGCTTTGTTGTTAGAAAATAAATCCAGGTTTTGTTGAAAGAGTGCTTCCTACAAATGTGTGTTGGAGAAGAGCATGCTAGCTACAGAATTCTTACAATTTGGCTCACTGTCATTAAGCATACACATGGATTATTTTAAATAAGCATTTTGGATATAATAGAACTCAGAAAATGGTGCTTATCTAATAAAAATATAAGCTGTAAGCCAAATAAAAATAAATGCATAGTGTATTGGGGGGGGAGGGCGAATTAACCTTATATCAAATGTGGTTTAATTTAATACAAGGTGGTTTAATTTATTGGCTTCTCGCGAGGGAGCTTATGCTTTAAAAAAACCCAACCAACCAAGAAACCTTTCAAACCATCAAGTGGTTTCACTGTTTCAGACCCTTGTGTATCTCGGTTGCTCTTGGACTCTGTTGTTGGAGAACGTTGAGAATGCAGAGCTGGTTACTGTGTTCTGTTCTCTAAAGTTAAAAGTGAGTTGTTTTTTGTTTTGTTTTGTTTTCTGTAGGCTCGAAATGTGAACACGGGTGAGCTGGCGGCAATTAAAGTAATAAAACTAGAACCAGGTAAGTGTTACTTAACTGTACAGGCCACAGAAATGAAATATTTTCATGCCTAAAATACGGTTGTACAAAATTGAGTCCTTATTGAAAGGAGAGAATTTTTTGCCTTTTAAATGGGGACAAAATGCACTGTTCTAAAAAAATCCTAAGCATGACAAGTAAGGGGAAAAAATGTAATTGGTTAAAGGGAAGCTGATTAGAATTTCAAAATGTTGGGTATTTTGGTCTTAAAGTACTATGTTTGCATTTGATGCAATACAAAACCCTGTATAGAGCAAAAGAAGTGGGGAAGGCAGCAAGGCAGAAAAGGACTTAACTGGAGAGAACACAGAAAGAGAAATGAGAAGGAAGGGTGAAGTAATAGCTGAGCAGTAGTATCTGGGAGTTGAGTACATTTCCTGAAATTCCCTTGGAGGCTTTGGTTAAGACTCACTGTATGCTAGAGGTGTGCTCAGGCTGTGCTGATGTTGTGATTTCACAAAATACATGTGCCCTATAGATATTAGCCTGCAATTTCTGTTCTGTCAGTATGGCTAGCCTTGTTGAATTACAGTGCAGTCATCTGGGAAGTAAAATGTCCAGACTTCTTGCTTAACTTGTAACTGTGCTCCATTTCGAGATGTAGTGGGAGCTAATGCAGGAAAGAAACTAGTGTGTTATATAGATTGTGCTTGGAGAATTGTGCTGTGTGATTTAGCTCACCTGTGAACAGAGCCTGGGGATGCACTGCAGCTGGGATAACTTGCCCTCAAGCTGTGCTGATGGGGATAACAACTGGTATCTTGCAGTTAAATATTTTTGGCAGCCTTTGGATGCTAAAGAAAGTGCGCAGAGAATGCACTTCAGCTACCCTCTGCTTGCTCAGCGAGCTCAGTGTCTCTCTGTAGTTGTTGCTTCCAGTTGTGGTAGAGGCTTGACAGCCTCAGACAGGCAGCGTCCACATTCCACAGCTGTGGCACTGGCTTTCTTTGTAAGTTTTGCAGACTGGGGGAGAGTGTGAAGATTAAGGGTTAATAATGTTTCGGCACTTCCTGTAAAGTTGATGCTAATTTAATATTAATATTATGCTAATTTAATAATACCCTGGTCAAGTAATGGAGAAACCTTGTCCTTTCACAGAGGAAAATGATTTCTAGTTTGCTCTTCAGTGTTTGCATATTTACAGGTCTAGCCAGGATGCAGTAAGCCATCAGCAAAATACCACGGATAGTAGACAGCCTATTGTGATGTTAATTTGCAGCTTGTGGTTTGAGATTTGCTATCAGTTAAGAAAACACACATGAATATCAGATTTCTGGTTTAGAAAGTACCGTGTGGATAGGTCACCAGCATATTGATGTCTTGGGAGAAACATAAAACGTGTTTTCTTAGGTGATAGCTTGACCAGTTCTGTTGGAAGTTGTGTTACATTTGAAATTAACAGCTGTATTTGAGAAGTGATTTTTGGTTTGCAACAACTCTTAAATATGAACCTAGCATCTGTATTCAACTTTCTAGACACTAGCTTTGACTTCTGATTTAAATGCTCTTTTGAGTTATGCTGAAATGTGCTACACCAGTACACCTAGAGGAGAATTTTGACATATGTTGAAATTTCTTGGCAGTTTTTTTTTTTCCCCAACTAGCTTAAAGAGCCTCTGAAGTTATTCATTAAGTTAAATGGTTATTTTAGGCCTTCAGGCTTACTTTACCTATGAAGTCCTTGAGGTTAGTGGGAATGACTTGGTTTTTGTGAACCTTGTATGTCTAGTAACTAAACAAACATCATAAGAACTTTGTAAATAATATATGTAACTTGCTATTACGTGCCCTTATGGCCTAAGACATTTCAGAGGAGTCCCTGTGTTAAGATACTGAACTGCAAAAGAGCACTTGACATGTATGTCCTAATTAAAAATGCGTCAAATATCTGTTTCTGTCATTCTCTTACATTTGGATTTCTCGTCTTCTCTTTTTAACTTTCCTATAAAACCCCTGCCTGACACTCCCAAACCAAAAATGTCTCTGGGTTTTCAATTTTATACATGATTTTCTCAGCATGCACATCTGGTAAGAACCTTTTATAGAAGGACAGGGACAATGGAGGTACCAAATAGTAAATGTGGTAAACGCCACATCTGTGTCAGTGTTTTTTCCGGACATACGCACAGTCTGTAAGTTCATGTGCTTACCAAGTTTACCAAGGAGTTGCAGCAGCAGCCTGCTATTGAACGGGGCTTTTTGCTCAGGAAGATGATCTAATGGGTGTTGGACATGTGGCCAAAAATAGCAAAGTTTTTAAGAACGTGGGCTATTGACAGGACATATGCAGATGGATGCAGTTGGGTCCTGGGGGGGGAAATAAAGACTTTAGGAAGAGCTATGACCAGAGGTATCAGATAGCAGAGTGAGGTCTGTCTGGCCCAGAATGAAACTTCTTAAGAATATAGGTACTTGTTGCTAAGGCCTTGCTAATAAATATTGATTTACAGCTGCTTTTTATGCTTGTGAAACATGCAGGTAATTAATTACTCAAAATGTTTATTTTATAAACTTGTACTGAAAGTCTAGTTGAGGTGTGAGTATGAACCAGGCTAATGAAAATATTCATTCTTCTGCTTTTCAGGAGAAGATTTTGCTGTTGTACAGCAGGAAATCATTATGATGAAAGACTGTAAACATCCAAACATTGTTGCTTATTTTGGCAGCTATCTCAGGTACAGTTTGTTTCTTTTGCTCTCTTGAAAATGCCTTTCTGTCTCCTTGTAAAGGATGGGTCTGTAAGGTGACTTAGCAAAACTTAATTTACCAAGTAAGTATTATCCACTTGTATATAATTTTTTTTAATTTACCTTAAAATCTGTTCTGTTTACTGCAGTGTCTGTCTAGAAATCATGTTTCTCTTTGCGCAGTCTTTCAGTGACCATGTGGTCGTGTGTCCTTGGAAATGAGTTATCATTTAAAAGCTTTGAATTTAATACATAAATGGAAAATTAAGCGCAAGTATGAAGAAAGAATCTGTGTATATAGTATCTTTTAAATATGTTTCAATAAAATGGCTCTTAAATTTGCAAAACTTTGGGAGGTATAAATATTGTATAATACAGATAGAGTTCTCAGAAATGTTCTGACTCTTGTCATGTAAAGTTAAGAACTCAAAATCGAATTATATGGGCAAATAAGGAGGGAAAAGATGGTTTTTTCCTTGCTCAAGAGCAGTAGTGCTGTGTTAATCTCTAAGGACAATTTCATATTGAAATACCTTAGAATGGAAACTGTGCAGCCTTTAAAAAGCCCGCTGGTGATTTGTGGTTTGGTTTTGTTTTGAAATCTAGAAATGATTGATATTTTAACTGTTATCGTTTTTTCTCTTGAGCTGTAGAGTTGTTTAGAACACTTAATACATTTAGATTGTTCTGTCTCATTCTTTTGTGTGATTCCTTTTGTAAGATATTATGCTTAACTTTGTAAAAAAGAAACTCCATACCAAGTCTCATTATTGAGAAAGTTGATAGGTAGTTTCTAATAACATTTGCTATTATAATTCTTTTTAATACATCCTGACAAATGTTTTATGCTAGATATAACAATTGCTTAATATTCAAGGACTAGAACTTTTAATGTTGGATTTTGTGAACCTCATGTCAGAATTTTAGGTATATCATACAATGTAATCAAAAGCTTGTAAATGATTCTGAAAAGTCATGATGCTCTTTATGGCAGAGGCTTCTTGTTCCTGTCATATATTTGCATATCTTCTGTCTGCATGGGAAAAGTATAGGTGGGGCATGGTAGTAGCTCTGTGGATTCCCCATCTCTGGCAGTGTTCAAGGCCAGGTTGGACGGGGCTTGAAGCAACCTGGTCTAGTGGAAGGTGTCCCTGCCCGTGGCAGGGGGTTGGAACTGGATGAGCTTTAAGGCCCCTTCCAACCCAAACCACTCTCCAGTTCTGTTGGGTCTGTGTGTGTTGTGAAGGTTGCTAGACCCTGTTCATGATGGGAAGATACTGAGTTGGGTTACTCGTGTGTATTAGACTTCAGCAACTCCAGATGAAACTCTCCATGATGGCTATCTGCTGCAGCCAAAAGCTTTTCAGCAGTGTAGGCCGAGTGCTTTTGGTTTGGGGATGGAAAAATATAGGAGGTATTTTCACATAAAAAATCTTGGTATATTAAAACCTTTCAACAAAAAAATTACCCTCTTTGAAGCAGGAATTTAGGACACAATTTGGCTCTTGTATTTGGAGTGCATCTCATCTTTTGTTTTTAAAAATCCTTTTGAATTTGACCAAGTTATCTTGTAAAATACTGCATTTCTTTTACATTCCTTCTAGATCAAAGCTTAGGAAATGCAGTTACTGTTTCTTTTCTAGCCATCAGTGCCTGATTTGGTGTACGTGTGTGGAGCTAGAGAAAAGCTAACAAATGCTCTCTGGCTTGCTTAGGGAGCTGTTGTGTGTTCCTTGTTTTGCTCTGGGATGAACTGGGACAGGATGTTGAAATGGCAAGTGTGGAGCACTTTGTGGTGCTCTTGGTGACCTCGATGCTGAACGCCTGCATAGTTGAAGCAAGCTGAAATTGGACAAGTTGCGTGTGCCGGGACTTGGAGGCAGTGTTGAGGGAGAGAGAAAGTCCTGGGAATAAATGCTAGGCCAGCTGAGGTCTCATGCAGAAGCTTAGCAGTCTTGAGGAGTTTCTTCTTCCTGTCTCTTTAATTCAGTGTCCGCAGTAGCTCTGAATGTTCACTGAAATGATGTTTTATCACTGGTGGGGTTCACTGTATCTTTCTTGGTACTTGTTAGCTTTTGTTTGATGAGTGAAAGTATTGCATATTGACAGTTGTGATTCAGGTCAATAGAATCTGTATTTTGAATTATATTCACTTTATAGTCATTTAGAAGGTCTGTAATGGAAAAGCTGGTCATATTAGTCCTTCACAGATACAGCTTAGTGTGGAGCATGAAGGAAGTTTCCAAGAGTAAATGTATTTTCAGGGGAAGATTAACTGGAAATGCACTGAAAGTATGAGAATGAAGAGGAAAGTAAGCCATTGACTACTAGCCCATTAGCATGCTATGCTGAGTGAGGCCTGGAGTGTATGATTGTGTACTGCTTCCATTTTTGTGTGTACATGTGCGGGAAGGGATCAAAGTCTGAACATAAAACCAACAAGCCATGCTGTTCTGGCATTCCATACCTTGAAGGGTGCTTGTCTTGGCAGCTTGAATGCTTTTTATTAACACTGAGCTGGTATGTGAGTTGCATTATGTGCAAGTTTGTGTGGGTGTGCATGCAGATAGAGCATGTGTACACGTTGGGTCTTGGCATTCCAAACTAGGAGTGTCTGCATTTCACCTTTGAATATTTAAGGTTAAGCTGAAGGTTAACATAAACTGTATATTGGTTCATTCTGTGCAGTACTGGCAGGCTGCTTCTTGTGCATGAGCAGTCAATTCTTAATACTGCTTCATGCCTTAAAGTCATACTAAAGTTTTTGAGAATTTGTGGAGTTACTCATCTGTCTGACAAGCTATGTGCAGATTGTCAGGTGGTGAAGTTTGCAAGGGATCTAATGATCCAATACCTAAAGTGGGCCTACAAGAAATCTGGAGGTAGAATTTTGCAAGGGCATGTAGTAACAGTACAAGGGAGAATGTCTTTAAACTGACAGGGGAGATTTAGATTAGACATTAGGAAGAAGTTCTTCCCTGTGAGGATGGTGAGGCGCTGGCACAGGTTGCCCAGAGAAGCTGTGGCTGCCCCATCCCTGGCAGTGTTCAAGGCCAGGTTGGATGGGGCTTGGAGCAGCCTGGTCTAGTAGAAGGTGTCCCTGCCTGTGGCAGGGGGGTGGAACTGGATTTGCTTTAAGGTCCCTTGCAACACAAACCGTCTTATGATCTCCTAAAGGCAGAATTTGGAAGTTCCCATGTTGTGGTGATTAAGCTTCTCAAATGGATGCTACATATCTGAAAGTTGTATGGCTGGGATCATATGGTGTCCAACCTTCCTGTTGCACCTCCTTAATCTTCCTCCCAACCTCAAAGCCTGCCTTTCTTTGGGAACATAGCATCTTCTTCTGTGTCAAGGTGTGATGGCTTTATTTGTACCTGTCTGCAGTAGTGGGAAAGAAGTTGTGTCAGTGTTTCTCTTGATGTCTGACATTGTCTGGTGTGTTCCACAAAACTGAAAGACATTGTTAGAAACCTTTTCAGAAGGCAAACTTAGAAGAAAGTAGCAAGTGAGGAATGGCAGAGAGTCGGGGCTTGGGCTCTGCAGTGCTGTTGAAGTTACCCTGAGCTGTTTTTCTAATATAGGAAATTCTGACCAGAATGTGATGGCTCCATTTGTGGTTGTTTCTGGATGTGAGATTTTTTGCATTGTAGAAGCACTGTCTTACCAGCTGCTTCTTTTAACTAGTCAAAGTGAGAACAGATTGCTTAGTATTAACTAATAAAAAGCTGTTTCTGATGACTTTTTAAGATACACAGAGACTGTGAACAACCACTTGCATTCAGCTTTCTTGAAATTTTTTAGATTGAAACAGTGCCGCTTTCTCATGACGCTGTGTTCAGGCTGGGGGTGCTTTTCCTTAAAAAAAGTTTTTCTCCTGTCTCAAGGTGTCAAAATCTACCTTTGTAGACCCAGAATTATTTTTTTTTTTAAATAAAGTATATATTTTGACACTTTTTTGTGCTCTTGCTTGGTCCCTCCTCTTTCTTTTGTGTAGTGCTTCTCTTTGGTTTGAACAACTGAATGGCTGTCTTTGAGGCCTCTGTTGTCTGACCTTTTGTTTTCTAAGTATCTTTCAATGCTAAGAACGGTAAGAAAAATAGCATCATCCCATACTTGGTGCTTTTCAGCATATTGTGCCCCACTCTTTGCTTTTGTTTACCTAGGGATTTTTCAGACTGTCAGATTTCTGCCTTGCTGTTAAGTTGCAGACACTAAATAGTACTGTTGATGGTGTCTCTGTTTTGTTTGCTGTGCTCGCCATATGTTCTGCAGACAGACAACTGTATACACTTACTGCTGATTACATGGATCTTCACCTGTCTCAGAGCACTTAGACACAGTAATAAAAGGCTAGATAGGGAATTAAAAATGCAGTCTTTTTTCTTCCTTTTCTGAAGAGCTTTTCCACGCTGGGAATTTAATGCCCAGTAAGCAAAAGTGTGAATTCACAACACGTACCTCCTTCCTGTTTCTTTGTGGGTGCTCTGCTGCTGTCCCAAGGCTGCTGGGGTGCTCCTGGCTTTTTTTTTTTTACACTTCTACACTGTGCTGCTGTTGGCATCAAACAGGATGCAGCCGTATGGGAAAGAGTGGCTTTCATGAGCCCAGTGCCTCCAAAAATGTCCCTGAGTCCTGATAATTGTGGGGATAAACAAGGGGCTTGTGGATGTCTCTCTCTTCAGTGCTTCTTTCTCACTCATGTTTCCCTGTTGCCATTGTTAATTCTGTTTTCTTTCACAGGTGGCCATACTGCCTCTGTGTCTGACTTTGATCAGTTATTTCTGTGGAAAGCCTTCATATTATTTCAAGCAGTGGTTTAATTAACCCCTAGAAATGTCTGGAGTTAACAGCCAGGGACCCCCATTGCTTAAAACCTCTGTAATGCCTGGATGATATCTTTCCCATCATGAGAGGAAGCAGCCAGGGTATAGCTTGGAGGACCGTGTGGACTGTGGACATAAAAGGGGAGGACATCCAAGAAAGGCAGTTCTTCCTTGGAACAGCAGCTGTTCTAGCTGTTATCTGCTGGTCAGAAATACTTGCAATTTGCAGCGCAGGGAATAGGCTCAGCACTTACACTATTGCCTTGCAAAACACTTCCATGGTTACTGGCATTGCCCACAAGGGTGTTTCAGTTATTCTAAACAGAACCTTATGAATGCAAGAAATCCAAGACCTGGGCTCATGGGCAAGCTGCAGAACAGTCACCAGTCTTTCCTTTGGTTGTCCTGCGTCCCTGTCTGGTGATTGTATGTGATTTTTCTTTCCTGCATGTTTTGATGGCCAAGAATGTTTAGGCAGGTCCTAGATTTCCTGCTCTCCAAAATACTTTCCTGCAGCTGTGTGTGGTACATCTGTCTTACCAGTGAAAAATACCAAGCAAAAATAGAATTCAGTGTCCATAATGGAAGATACCTTTGAATCCTTCAGCCTGTTGTCTATTCTTGAAAAGCACTTTCTATGGAGATACAGTGAGTCAAACTGATCACCTTAGTAAGAGAAATCTAAAGAACTTCCCGCTGACTCCTGCCACCAAAAATATCCATAGGTATTTTTAAGGGAAAAGTCTTCATCTTTGAAGTCATTTAGCTACACCATGAGCTCCACTCTGCCTAGCTTTGACTAAAGCACTAGAGTTTAGCTCCTTTTGTTGAGAGATATCCCTGCAGCTTTTTATTTGGGGTTTCTCTTTTTGTTTGTTTAATTCCTCTGCTCTGAAAAAAAGTGGGAGAGAAGTGAAAATGAGGAAGAAATATGAACCCCGATCTGTTTTCTTTCTGCTCAGTAAAAATATATTTCATTTTCTTAGTAAGTCTTGAACAACAATCAGTGTGCACTAATACTGTTCCTGCTACTCTGATAAACCCTCAAATATTTTGGATATTTCATTAGTTGCTGTTTTGATAGTGAATTATCATGTCAAGATTAAGCTATATTCATTATTTGACTTGTACTTTGCATAATAGAAAGCTTTACGTTGTGCTGTATAATATTTGAGTCTTTTGACTTTTACAGGTGCTGTTTTCAAATCTGACAGCTAATGAATGATTTTGTTCACTTTTTAGACGAGACAAGCTATGGATTTGCATGGAGTTTTGTGGAGGTGGCTCTCTACAGGATATTTATCATGGTATGTCAAGACTAATTCTTTAGAATCTAAGTAAAGCTTATTTTCAAAAAAGGGAGATGATTACAGTGTAATCATTGTAATGATTTTGTAATCACAGAGGAGGAATCCTAGATGGAGTTTCCATAATAATCCATTGAAGGTCAGTTTTATTTTGTGTTATATAATTGATCAGGTTTGGTTTTTAAAACCTAATTAGCTATAGTGGGTGTTTTCTTTTTTTTTTTTTTTGAGATTAGAAGTTACTCCATGCAGTAACCATCACTGTGTGTACCCAGCACTACTTTTTCAAAAGTTGTAAAATCAGACTATTTCTTTGTAAAAATAAACATTATATCCTGATGTGCTTTCTTACTTCATAGCCATTTTATTTCTGAGCTTTTGAACTTTGCTTTCATATAATCTATAGTGCTGCCTATAGATACCTAGATAAGCAGATTGGTTAGCACAGATGCTTTTGTCCTTGGTACGCAGTGATCTTTTGTATATTTGTATAGCAGTAGTGCCACAAGGACTTTGTTGTTTTTGGTTTGTTTTTTTTTTTTTAAGTGCTACATGCATGAAGTGAAAAGCAAGGGTGTAATCTGTATTTGCTTTAGGTTTAGGTGCAGTGAGTAGTCAAAGAAGCAAGAGCTGTGTATGAATCTGTTACGTGAAGAGAGGATCAGTCAATAGTTTTCAAGAGACAGAATCAGTTTTGAGGGATTTTATTGCTCTGGAATTAAGATTTGCTTAGGAAATGAGTATGCTGTAAGTAATGGTCCTGTAGTTCTCAGGTAATGTTTTTCAGACTGGAAATCTGTCCATATTTTAAATTGTGATGATTTTATATGTTAGTATTTTCATTTTTCTCTTATGTGCCAAACAGTTTGTATATCTTATATTTAACTTGGGTGCAGTTAAAACAAGACACCAATTGGCAAGTTCACACCATGCTTACAGTGTAGTCATTTGAGTGTGGTCTTGTTGACCCTTTACATCTTTGCTGCTGTTGGTAGAAGTATCGTGTTTAATAGGCTTTGTTATGTGGAACACCTGTAGAGTAGGAAATGAGCTCATGCCTCATAAATGCCTGAACAGATGTCATACAGGAGCAGTTTCCTGTTGCAGCTGATTTTTGTCTTCACTGCCAATGGGGTGGAAGGTTCTTTCCTGATCTTAATTACAATCCAAAAGATCTTATTCTGATTAACCTAAAAGCTTCTGTAATCTTAAGTCATTTAAGTTAATCGGAATTAAATTTCACAAACCTATGTGCTTAGAAATAGGTACTCTGGCTGCTAATATATTTTGTTTTATGTGCATTTGGAGCTTTTCTTTCAGTAAAAGGAAGATGGATCTACCATCAACACCTGTTTCGAAGATGTGTGTTGCATGGTAGTAATTTATATTATGGTTGTGGGTTTCGTAGAAGCTGAGCAGTTAGGTACTTAACTCCTGTTTCATTTTTAATGCCCTGCTACTTCAGGTTTCTTTGAGAAACCTTATCCAACTATTCTGTTTGTTTTCTCAGCAAAACCAGAGAAGCTTGCAGTGAGAACTGCATTCCCTGGTCTTAAAATCCTTTAATTTCAGGATCAAAGTCCAGTGAATGAGGACAAGTCACAGGCCATTCCTCGCTTGTTATTCAGTGTTTGGTTTATGGAGGTGTTCAGAATTTGTTTTCCTTTAAGAGACTTGAGTGAAGTGGGATGCTGGAGGTAGAGGAGGACTCCTTTCCTTGGGAAGCTGCTGAACCTGCTCAGGGGGGGAGTTTGCGAAGGTGTGTGGTGTCGCGCGACCTGGAGCAGCAGCTGGTAGCTCATGCAGAAAAGAGTTGAAAAGCTTGGGAGCAGGTCACATGGCTGCAGAGAGAGAAGGTCACAAATAGTAGAAGGAACTTCCTAGTGCTCAAGTGGGACTGAGCAGAGTTTGCTGCAGCTCTGAGTCACTGGGTTGGGAGTCCAGCCCAGCCCAGAAGGACATACAGGTTTGTGCAAGGGAAAGAGTTGTGATTAAATCACTGCTTCTGTTTCTTTTTTTCTCTTAATCAGAGGTTTATGTATGGAGGGAAGCTAGTAGTTTCCATTCCAATGGGACTACGCATTTTTTAGTTTAATAAATGCTTGATGGTGCTCAATCTTGGTGAAAGTCTAAGCACATTTATTCAAGACTTTTAGTGTAAGGTCCTAACAGTGTGAATGGAAGTCATTGCATCATGGGTTTGGAATGGGCAGTATCTTACCTGATTTTGAGAGAATATTCTTTTTCCCTTCCATTTCAGTGACTGGACCACTTTCAGAACAGCAGATTGCCTATGTTAGCAGAGAAACACTACAGGTAGTATCTTCGCAGGTTCTTGTGGTTGACTTTTACATTAAAAGCATTAAAACCTAAAAATAAATGCTACAGAAGTGTGAGATGCCATGGAAGTACAGCGTTTGGGTGGCTTAGCATTTTTCTCAGACTTCTGAGGATGCTCTGTATAATAGCCTAGAACTGCTTTGCATAATTGCATAACCTTAAATTGCCCCATATCATGTAAAGAAAACTCTTACCATCTTTCTGCTGTGGGTTTTTGTTTGTATTTATTTATTTATTTTAAGAGGGGAAGCAGCATTTTTATTATTTCGTGTTTTGGTACCAATTAGTTATTGCAAGTTTGAAGGAAAATTTAAAGACTGTTTTGCATATCTGATAGATAAAATAAAATTGCCTATGTACTTAAGATGTTCAAGTTAGTCACCAGCCTCTCCTCATTGAGTGTGCTAGCTTTCATTTCTTCTTTCCTAAATTAAAGGCTCAGTTCACCAGTAAGACTTAATCAGAAATGATTTTTTTGGTGGATGTCATCTTTCCACGTCAGAGCAGTTCTTGGCTTCTAGTGAATGCAAATCTGTTGAATGCCATCAGTTCAGAGCTGCTGCCACTCTCAAGACAGCTCTGTCCCTGGGCCAGCTCCCTTGTATGCCATTTGCCATCACCCTGTGCTATCCCAGAGACTGCTGACGTCTAATTTACAGGACATGGCTTTTTTCCTTACAGTAAAGATGTGATGTTGGGAGTGTTGGGTTTTGAACCTTTAAACCCTTTTGCTGTTACAGAATCATAGAATGGTTTAGGTTGGAAGGGACCTTAAGATCATGTAGTTCCAACCTCCCTGCCGCAGGCAGAGACACCTTCCACTAGACTAGGTTGTTCCAATCCTCTTCCAGCCTGGCCCTGAGCCCTACCAGGGATGGGGCAGCCCCACCTTCTCTGGGCAACCTGTGCCAGGGCCTTTCCACCGTCACAGGGAATAGCTTCCTAATAATCTCAAATAAATCTCCCCTCTGTCAGTTTAAAGCCATTCCCCTTTGTCCTGTCACTACAGGTCCTTGTCAGAAGTCCCTCTCCAGATTTCTTGTAGGCCCCCTTTAGGTATTGGAAGCTAAAAAGCTTGTCCGCATCTTTCTTATAAGCCTCCTTTAAGTACTGAAAGGCTGCAATAAGGTCTCCCAACAGCCTTCTCTTCTCCAGGCTGAATAACGCAACTCTCTCAGCCTTACTTCATAGGAGAGGTGCTCCAGCCGCATTGGTCATAGTCTGGAATGGAATTTATGACATCATTATTTGTGTGTGATTTTTTTGTTAATATGTGTGAATTGCTTGTGAGAAGAAAATTAGCTATTTTGTGGTGGTTTTTTTTTTTTCAATTTTTGTGTATTTTAAAGTTGTCTTAACTACATTTATAATACTCTGACCAAATTTAATGTATGTAGTTTGTGATATCCTGTATCTTATAATGCAGCAGTCACTTTTCCTAGTTAGAAGTCTGAGAATGTAAGCCATACGTCCATCCATAATAGTAAATGTTAATTTTGCCATTGCTTTCCATCAATCAAGAGTTTCACCTGAATGCCTAAAGCTGATGTTTGATCCTGATATTCAGAAGCCCATTAAATGGTCTGTTTTCAAAAAAGCCCACTTGGCATCAGTTGTGATTGGAATTACTGAGGCTGATTCTGAAAACATAGGTCCTTTTAAATGTGACCTTTAAAGTACCTACCTCCAGGCATTCATGGTGACCTCATTCTTAGGGGATAGTGGTAAAAATGAGTGTTTTGGCTCTCTGTGCCAGTAGCATCCAGAGATTTGAATGGGGGGAGCGTACACGGGACTCTTCTAGCTAGTGCCAGTCCTTGCAATGGTCTGGTGGATGTCTTGATTCATTACACTCTGTACCAAAAACAAATCTAGTGTAATTTTTTTGGTCTGCATGCATGCCTACAGGGAGGACTGTGAAAAACCATTGGACCAACTGGCTATTGTTAGTCATTTCCTTCAGAGAAACAGGTTGAAACAACAGTGAGTGAGGTGGTTTTTAGTTTATTTAAGGAGATAAGTTCCATAACTGGTGAGCAGTTTGGCTACACTGCATTCTGTTTTTCATGAACTGACAAAAATATACTCCAAAAGTCTCCTCAGTTGTACTGTTGTCTACTTGTACAGTTTTGCTCACTTGAAAATCTCAAGTACCAAGTCGTGTAACTAATTGTTTACTCATTTATTCTGTTGATATCTTTAGGACCGTCCACAAAAAGGCTGACAATTGGAAACAATCTTATTTTATTTTTGCAGACAATTCCATGATGTCTTGCATAAGCTAGCAAACCCCCAATAAATCTGTCTTGACATGGATATCTGACCTGAAAATACAGTGTTTATGTTCATGACCTCAGAGTGAGGAAGATGTTTACATGTTGTTTTACCCTGGAAGAGAATTTTAGAGATAAGCCTGGAGTGTCAGAGGTGACATGCTCTGTGATTTGTCACGCAGAAATTTGGTTTCATAGAATTCTTCCAGTATTTAAACTTAGAGTTTCTAATTTCCAAGTTCTGAAATGCATTGATACTGTCATCGAGACCCAGAGAGACTGCTTAATGCTTCTGCAGAAATCCATGAATTGAACTCCTGTGTTAGACCTGAAGCTCTGCCTGCTAGCATGCTTCTAGATTTAATTGGTATGTGTAATGATACAGGAGACAACTGCAGTTATGATAACTGCACTTACTTGTACTAGCACTGTGATCTGACTGCTGAATAGCAGACTATTAGGCAATTTAAAAGTAATTAAATTGATCTAGAAAGGTGAGGCATACCATGTCCAGAGGAAAACTTGGTGAGGGAATGCTTTTCTTACGGCAGATGTGGTGACTGGTATTCTTCACATCTGTCCTTTGTTTTAGATATTATGCTACTACATATATTGAATTTGCACATACAGTTTGAATATGCTGAAATGTAGTAATATTCTTCAGTGAGTCATTAAGATAATTGAATTGGATCCTTAATATGTCTGGTAATTAAGTAAGAAATGTATGTGATGAAAAATACTGGACTAAATTATTTTCTGAATATTTTATGCAGGGACTATATTATCTTCACAGTAAAGGAAAAATGCACAGAGACATAAAGGTAAGTAAAAACTGAAGGGAATTCTCATGTTTCTAAAATAGGCTATATCACCCCTAGTGGGTCTTTACTATTCTGTATCAATTTTAGGGATATTTTAAAAAATTGTAGTTCTTTCTATCTATTAGAATAAAATAGAATTTTTTGCCCAAGGGAAGGAAAAAAAAGATTTCTTTAAATGCATACATTGAAACAGTTTGTTCTTTTAATTGGAGCCAAACATGCTATTAATTTAGACCAGTGATATAAAATGTAGGCATGAGCCAGTGTCTAGGGCAATGTGTGTTCACACGGCTGTAAGAGTGTGCCCTATGCAAGAGGAAAGGTTTGGTCTTTCCCACACCTTTCCAAGAAGCTTGATGCAGCTTTCAAAGCTTCTCTTTGAAGCTTCTTTTTGAGCTAACTGGCTTACTTAAACCTTCGTCTTAACAAAGCTATCTTGTTCTGGCTCAGACACCCTGAGTTTCATTCTAGAGCTTCTTGTTGACTTTTTTCCTTGACATTTTACTACCTATTCCTTGTGTTTCAAAACTCTTCCTTGCTCAGACTGCAGCTTAAACTTGACATACTTTTTCCTGGAAATCTAACAGTAAATTATCATATTCTTGTGTCGGGTGTGGGGGGTTGGTTTTGTTTGCTTTGTTTGTTTTGTTTTCAGACTAAGGATGCGGTGTACATAGTAGCTCCAACTGCAGAAGCCTTAATGCAGCCTGATTCCAAGTTGTTCTCATTGACTACAGAAGGATATTTTGGATATTTTGGGGGTTTGAGCAATCATAAAAACCAGTTTCTGAATGAAAGATTACTTTGGCAGAAAAATTGAGCATTACTTTGCAGCATACAAAATGGTGCTTGTAAGGATACAGTGCATAGATACTAGTTTATAAACAAAGCTGTGCTGATAAAACATGCTTACAGTGGTTACATTGAGAATTTTTTTATATTACATAAAGAGGCATTTCTCATTAGTGTGGAAAAACACAATCTTCATTTGGAGATCCCCTGACTATTGAATTATGTTTGCTTTCCTCTGTAGCTAAGTTATGTATTTAGAGTATGTGTTCTGTTAGTTTTGAAAGGTGAAAAAGGTCAAGAGCATGTTAACTGGACTGTCACAGTGTTTACAAAGCTCTGTTTATAAGGCTCATTAACTGTATTTGTGCAACATTTGCCAAAATAAGGTGCATTTTACTGCAGGCATGACTTTTCCTTCTCCCTGAAGAGCTGTAATCTGTAAAAACGTGAGGTTTTTGGAGGCCCATCTATGCTGCCATTCTATCTAATTTATGGGGCAGAGCTGTCATTAGGAGCCAGCTACAGCCTTCACTCAGCTCAACCTGTACTTGGTTTCAGTCTTGAAATCAGGTTTGTTCACAGTCCTTTTAAGTCATGACATTTTAGTACCAATTACCTCTTTCAGTTAGTTTTGATTATTGAGCTGAAGTGAGTGGTACATGCGCAGCAGCTAATTCTTCAAATCTGGCACTAACAATCTGCATAAGGGCGGAAATAGTTTTTCTAAACACTTGAATATCAAGGCAGGTCCTTAAGGCTATTGTTATAAATACCGTGGCTCTCAAACAAGGCAAAACCAGCTCCTACATATGAAAAGAAAATCACTTCCTCTTTGACCTTTAGAGTTCCTGTTTCCTTTCAGTCAGTGTAAATAGAAGAAAGTAAGAATTCATCAGCATAGGCAAATAATCATATTCTACTTTTTGAAAGAGGTTTTGTGTGCAGCGGATACTGTGTAGTACCATAAGCTAAAGAGTACTAGCTAAAAATGAATGAGAAACCCTGTATATCCCATTTTCTTCATATGGCAGAATGGCAACTTGCTAATTTCACAACTGTTTCCTTGGCAAAGCTGCAGATTTCTGGAACATGTGTTCCTTTGTTTGTCTTTGGCCAAGATCTCACATAATTATTTTTTAATACAGTATCAGAGAAATCTGCATGTTTTAATTCGAGTGTGCTTACTTTTTTCTTTTAAGGGAGCAAACATCCTTTTAACAGATAATGGACATGTAAAATTAGGTGAGTTAATACAATTTAATGTTAATAACAGATTTGTATGTGCTCTAAGAAGCAGTCTCCTGTACTTTGTTTAGTGGTTCATGTAAAGAATTAGTGGACGTCAGAATTCTTTTTCTCTTGCTGGTAACATCTTAACTGCGCCATCCAGTTAGTATCTGAGGAGTAATTGGAATAGTTTCAGAACACTGAGGTGAAACACTTTCTAATGTGTAGGACAGGTAAATTCAAATCACAGGTTTTTAGAAATCTTTAATGTACCATTAGAAATTTTTATTGAAATGTACTTTGAAAGGTTATCTGAAAGAATCTTTTGGATAATAATTTATTATTTTATTTAATTTATTATTTTATCATATTAAAACCACTGCATGTAACTCTTGAGACTTCTGTGCAAGCCTGATCTTTCTAGGCCTTTCTAAATCAGGCTTGCACAGAAGAAACATGCCCCTCTGTTGATGAGGGGTATGTTTATGTGCAGCCTGCATACTTGGCAGGAGAGTGAGAGGAGCTGACTGATGGTATCTGAGATAGACCAATTTTCCATTGTTTGCTTTTGTTATTTATTTTTTGTTAAATATTTCCAGTATATTTAAGAAACTCACAGTGGGGAAACCAAACTTATGTTCATTAACAGTTAGCTACATGGTAGTTATTAACTGTCATTTTGGTTTTGTTTTTGTTTTCTGAATAGCTGATTTTGGAGTATCTGCACAGATTACAGCTACAATTGCCAAAAGGAAATCATTCATTGGCACCCCATATTGGTAACTGTGTTTTACTTGGCCATTAGTATAATCATAACATAGTAATGTTGAAAAATTGCTATAAAAGCATGCTATGTCACTTTCTGGGTAGACTAATCACTAAAGGCTGCATCCATCTTTCTAGTGATTGTATCTGTATTACTTATGCTAAATCCCAAATTAGCTGAGTATCAAAGAAAATGTTTCTAATGCTTTGAAAAATTGAATGTCTGTGTGTTGCCATCACTGTTGACTAATGTATCTCAGTTTAGTCCAACTTAAAAAGTCAACAGTTTTGCTTGTTTTTAACTCTGATCTTAAAATACTTTATTTTTTTTCCGGATTTTTCCATTTTGGTGTTTTGTGTTTCATCCCTTCCACCATAGCTACATCTTTTCTGCAACTCTTCAGTTGATAATGAGTTTCATTTTTTGTCTCCACATATTCTTTAGGCCACTTGTGAAATGTTTCCTCTAAGCAGTTTTCTTTCCTCCCTCCCCCTACTCCTTATTTGCCTAAACTGATTGAATTAAAATGTACATTTCTAGTCTATTTGTATTGCATCTTTACTCTTCCCTCAGTAAACTAGTTTGTCTAATTTCTTTTCTAAAGTTCAGCATTTTATTTTCTCTTTGTACTGGGAGTGATTGTTCCCTTGAGGTAAATGACACACGTTCTTCACTATAAAATAGTGCTTTTGTGGTATGTTTCCCAGAATGATATTCAAAATCCTATTGTCTGACAGTATGGTAGGTACAAGATAAAAATGCATGTAAAATGTCCCCCTCCTTCAAGTATTTGGGCTTGAAATGGTCAAGCACATCAATTTTAGCATTCTTCTGCAGTGTAAGTAATGCTAAGGCATGGATTCACTTCCTTTTCAGAATAGCATAAACACCCATAAGTCATGATTGTGTAACTGGTTTGTCTCTCTGTTTCTTAAGATGTCTGGGTGACTTTAGTCCTGGCCTGTATCACTGTTTAACTTCCAAGTCGTGCCAGGCTTCTCAAATGACATGCTATAACCCTTAACAATAACCTTGAAGGCATTACATAGGTTAAATGCTGATGAAAAACATCAGTTTTAGTGCATATCTTCTCAGAGATTTGAGAGGAGAAGCAAGGAAGCAAAATTGTTGAAATCGCAGGGAAGAAAATTTAGTTGGAAACAGGCAGTGTGAAAGTTTTAGTGATCATTAGAGGTGTCCAGGCAGGTAAAGCTTTGGTTCTTGGATGGGTGAGAAATGAAGGTCAAAACTGCTGTGTGGTGTCTTTTAGTTGTAGTAACCCTGCTATTTACCCTTGTGCTCCTCTCCATGTCTTTTTAAAGTTAACCCTTGTTCCCCTTTACCTTGGTCAGTCTTCCCTTTTTGATTTAGAGTTTTTCTGTGAACTCTTGAAGGCACTTAGTAATTCTAGTTTAACTATGCAAACGTGAAATAAGCTGTACCACCAAACCCAATGGATGTTTTCAGATCTACAGATAAGGATGTTTGTGTTTAACTAATGCATCATGGCAGAAGAAATTCCTTCAGTGAAAGGGTAGTCAGGCACTGGAACAGGCTGCCCAGGGAAGTGGTTGAGTCACCATCCCTGGAGGTATTTAAAAGATACACAGATATGGACATAGTTTAGTGGTGGAATTGGCAGTGTTAGGTCTACTGTTGGACTTGATGATTTTAAAGGTCTTCTCCAACCTAAATGATTATATGATTTGTGATGTCATTCACTGCTTTCCTGGAGCACTCATTAAGTGACATTCATCTGTCTTACCTGTATTGAGTTACATCCCTGGTTCCACTGCTGCTTTTCAGGTGATCTGGACTAATAAAAGTTCAAAGCTAAAAAATATTAACATGTTTGCTGTCTGATATGGCTATGTAGGAGAATTAAATCCATAACTCACTTTGGCCATTCAAAATATGTAATGATGCCCAGTGAATAATTTTCTTTAGGTGTTTCTGTTCGTGTCAGTTATGCTTGTTATTTTTTGACACCTGAGGCTGTGAAACTGCTTTGTTAATTTAAATGAAGTCTTCTGACATTAGTGAGGCAGACCTTAAAAGCAAGAGCTCTGTGCAGAGGTGCCAGTGAGTCTTCCTTCAAGTCTCATGCTTTCAGAAAAGCTGACATTTTGTTAATTTTGTTTCTTTGTTAGAATTCTTCAAAGTCAGTTGATCACTTCCTGGGGCAGTGTGTGAACTTGAATATTATTTGGATTCTGTTGTAGTTGAATAATTATACCTAAGGCTCCTTGGTGCTTGATTGGTAGCTCGTGTGCCTGCAATGAAATCTGAAACGGGTTTCATCTGCTTACTGCTAAATAGCTGTTTTGGAAACTGCCTGTTAGTTACTAGAAGATGATAGAGGAAAACTTCATGTATATGTAACTTTTTACACACACACACACACACTTGTATATCTGATGTATAAATGTATATGCTGTGAGCTTATAGATTGAGAGCTTTAAGGGGAAAGAGTAGTCAACTGCTTACAGTACTGCATGATTTCTGTATTGTGTACAGAAGGATGTTTTTTTTGTGGCAAGAAGGTTACCTGAAAATGTCTTTTACCCTTTAGGATGGCGCCAGAAGTTGCGGCAGTAGAAAGAAAAGGTGGCTATAACCAACTCTGTGATCTGTGGGCAGTTGGGATAACTGCTATAGAGCTTGCTGAACTTCAGCCTCCGATGTTTGACCTACATCCAATGAGGTTAGTAAGCGGTTAAGGCTTGGTGTATAAATCCATCTTTGTAACTAATCCAGTTGGAGTGGTGGCTGTGTCTGCTTGTGGTGCTTGGGCATACTGCAAGGGCGTTGGGTTGTAAGCGTTCTGAATGTACATGGTATGAATTGTAACAAGTCTTTCTGGTGTATAAATGTGTAATGTTGGTAGCATCTTTTAAACTGATGGACTTCTTCCTGCCAACTAAAGAATGTATTTAATAATTCATATGTATCATAATGTAAACCATAGAAATATTGTTGGGTTGTGGTTTTTTGTTTGTTTGGTTTTTTTTTTCAGAGCACTTTTTCTAATGACGAAAAGCAACTTCCAGCCTCCTAAATTAAAGGACAAAATGAAATGGTAAGTACTTTTCTGTTTCAGTAGATAATGATCATTTATTTCACTGGGCATCTGGTTCTAATGCTTGCCACTTCATTTTACAGGTCCAATAGTTTCCATCATTTTGTGAAGATGGCACTTACAAAAAATCCTAAAAAAAGACCTACAGCTGAAAAGTTACTACAGGTATAAATTTATTAGTGGGATTTTTTTTTTAAAGTTAAATTTACAATATGCTTAATATCAGTGGTTGTAATTTTAATGTGTTTTTGTTTGTCTTTCAGCATCCTTTTGTTACCCAGCCATTAAATCGGAGTCTTGCTATTGAACTTTTGGATAAAATGAATAATCCTGATCATTCCACTTACCACGATTTTGATGATGATGATCCTGAGGTAGGAATATGTTTAAGCATTAAATCAGATTCATAGAATCATACAATTAGGTTTATCATTTGCTGATTAAAAGTAAATTATTATGATACATTGAGCCACAGAATGTTTTGTGATCTGGGAATAGTCTCAAGGTTTCCTTTACTTTTGGTTGTGCTGTTGTGTTGCACATACAAGCACTTACCAAAATTCATTATATTTGGGGGAGAGAAGCTCGAAGAGAAGGAGGTGTAAACACTTTAAATGTTGTTTACTGGTGTCCTTCAACAATTTTGCAACAGTAAATATGATGACTACTCCAGTCTTGGGTTCTGTCATACATTTGGTTTTCTGTTTCTTTGTGGAATTGTTTCCATCTGCAGATTCTTTTTCATCTGCAAAGAAAGCATTTGTAAAAAATTACATCTGTAAAACTTGTTCTTTTAGTCCTAATTTACTTTCTTATTAGGAGAATGATCCTGTAGTTATTCTTGTAAAATGGTTTGCTGTGTGCTTCTTGCAGATTCTTTTCCATCTTGGGATAATCTGAAACTTGGTTTCTCTTGGTGGTGTTAAAGGAAGAGTTTCTGATTTTCTGATTTTCTGCTTTAACAGCCAAGAAAAAAATAGCATGCTTATGTAAGATGATAAACAGTGCAGGACTGAAGTGTTTCATAAATAAGAGAAGACAGATAGATACTCTGTTACTGCATCCTGTCTTCGTACTGAAGCGTATGTTAATAAACTCTTTCCAAATGTTTACAATTCCCTAACTGATAATGCCTTTTGGGGAACAAAAATAATCCTTTTGACACAAATGGCATTGATTTATTAACAGCATACTTGTGTTTTACTTTTTGTATGGTTAAACTAGTCTAAAAATGCCTTCAAGCGAAAACAAGCTTAAAAGAAGCAGCTACTGTGAGATAACATTAAGATTTTACAAGTTAAATGAGCTTATATACTCTCGAACAGCAGTGGGAAGTTGACATGCATCAATGCCTTTGAAAGGCGTTGAAATGAGGGTGGTGAGGCACTGGCACAGGTTGCCCAGAGAAGCTGTGGCTGCCCCATCCCTGGCAGTGTTCAAGGCCAGTTTGAATGAGGTTTGCAGCAGCGTGATCTAGTGGAAGGTGTCCCTGCCCATGGAAGGGGAGTGGAACTGGGTGATCTTTAAGGTCCTTTCCAGCGCAAACCATTCTATGATTCTGTGATCAAGTCTGTCTTCCTTAGAACTTGAAATTTGTGCCTGGCATAATCTTGGAGCCGACTCTCCTGGAAGGCATGCTAAGGCACATGAAAAAAAAAAAGGTGCTTGGTGACAGCCAGCATGGCTTCACTAAGGGGAAATCCTGCCTGACCAATTTGGTGACCTTCTATGATGGGGCTATGGAACTGATGGACAGGGGTAGAGCAGCTGATGTCATCGACCTGGACTTCTGCAAAGCGTTCGACACTGTCCCACATGACATCCTTGTCTCTAAATCGGAGAGACATCAATTTGATAGATGGACCAGTTGGATAAAGAACTGGCCGGATGGCCTCACACAAAGAGTTGTGGTCAATGGCTCAATGTCCAGCTGGAGACAAGTAGCGAGTGGTGTCCCTCAGGGATCGTTGTTAGGACCAGTCTTGTTCAACATCTTTGTCGGTGACATGGACAGTGGGATTGAGTGCGCCCTCAGCAAGTTTGCCAATGACACCAAGCTGTGTGGTTCAGTTGATATGCTGGAGGGAAGGAATGCCATCCAGAGGGACCTTGACATGCTTGTGAGGTGGGCTGATGCCAACCTTACGAAGTTTAACCATGCCAAGTGCAAGGTCCTACACCTGGGTTGGAGTTATCCCAGACACAGCTACAGGTTGGACAGAGAAGAGATTCAGAGCAGCCCTGCAGAGAAGGAAATTGTACTGAAACCCTGATATGTCATTCCCCCATGTCACTGGTAGATCTTTTCAGTAAGAATCTTGATCTTCATTTTGAGCCACTGAGGTGGAGAATCCCTTTTTCCGTCCTGTATGTACCCTTCATTTCAGTACGCATTTTATTGACGTGTTTGGGGAGAAAATGAAAACAACCCCATAGCGGTGATCAGAGAATGCATATTTCCGTCATTTATCAGTGAGCTAGACTGCCTAAGTACAGAGGACAAGCAAGCTATTTGCATGTCTTTTGGTATGCTTTTTTAGATGTTGGTTCATTTGTTCTTTATTTTATGGTGCTGAGGGGTTTCTTGCTGCATTTGTGAGCTTCTGAACTAGGCATAATGATACCTCATCATTGTTCGTCACGCATCCTTGAGCTCACCAGTGAGCTTCGAACATAGTTACCTGTGATGATGGGTCATTTTCATTGGCTAGGCAATTTAGATATCTCTTCTCATTTCTTCTCTAACCATGTTGCCAGATTTTCCATTGAGGCATTTAATTCACCTGAAAACCAATATTGATAATGACATGTGGGAAAACATTTTATTTGTAATAATCAAGTCTGGAACCCACCTCTGTGAATAAAGCAGGTGATAATGAATTATTTGATGCGTCTTGAGCAAGGTCTGAATTTCAGAGGAAGAATCCTGCCACAGGCAGAGCGGTTTTTGACATTGTGGTGTTTCCTATAATAAACTGAAGGAAGGGAATAAGAAGTGTGTATGCTCCATTTATTATTTTTTTTTATATATATTGTGTGTGTGTATATATATCTACATGCATGCTTGCTCCAGTTAGAGAGGTTGCTGGAGTCATTAATCTGAACTTGAGGATTGACCACTCCTGTACTTGCGGCAGTCACCTGGATGCATTTATCAAAAATTGAAAGCAGCAAATCATAGTGCAGCATAACATGGTACAAACAATACTGTGAGAATCTTGACCTTCAGACATGCTTCCCAGTTTGTTTGGAGTTTTGGTTATTTGGGATGGTTGGTTGGTTGGTTTTGGGGGGTTTTTTTAGAGGCTGTACAGCTTTTCTGGCTGTTGGTGGTCTTTGAAGGCAAGCCTTCTGTCCAGTGTGGTGACAGTTCTCCACCTGGCCTGTGCTCTTTTTAGGGGGATGCTATCTGTTACTGTTTGGATAGTCTGCAAAATCATGTGGGTGAGGCAGAAATTAAGGTGTGAATTTGCCACCTGTTTGAGGAGTGCCACACTACATCTTTAAATCATTTAAACTTGGAAAAACGTGGAATGTTTAATAGGAAAACTTAAAAACGTGATCAGATTATTTGGGTGTCATCAGAAAGGTCTCCTCTAGGTACTGTCATTGTTCATTTGGTAGCAATATCTGTAACTGACATCTTGAATATTTTTCTCTACCCTAACTCATGGAGGACTTCATTTGGTTTCCCATTTAGTCAAAGACAGGATATCCATCTATGACTCTGCTTTCACTCCCTTAATAATAAACCTTTGGATGTTGGCAACTGATTGTTCACATTTCTGTGACAGTGACTCTCGTGATGAATGTGATATTAGCAGAAAAGCTTGCAAAGAATAAAGTGCGCATGTTTTATCCTTAGCATGTTTTGGGGCGAAGATGCTCCCTAGGTACGTATCATGATACATATGCCATTTGGGCACAATTTTAATGTCAGGAAGTTATCCTACATTCCTGTGTCCTCTTGCACAGCTCAGATGTTAGCTGTTTGTATCAGTTTGTTGTCAGCGTAGGCCTTTCAAGGTGACCTGGGGACTCTGTTCTCAAGACTGAGAGATCAAGATGTGACTCCTTCCAGTAATTCTGTGGACAAGGAGAAAGTGGTGAGAGAGAAGGTTCTGCCTGTTGTGTAGTAGGAACATCTGTGGCAGGATGCAAGATGCTCTCATGATATTGCTGCTAAGGCAAAAATACCTACTACCCCCATTGCAATTGGGCTCCTAGTGCTGGCATTACAGATGCACAAGCATCGTGTGAAAGTGCGCAGTGCCTCTTAACAAAATATTACATCTTTTAACATTTAAGAGTATTTGAAATACTGAAGTAGAAAACATCAAACCTTGAAATGCATCGAGAGCTATAGCAAATAATTTTTAAAGCTTCAAAGAGCATACAACAGACAAATCAGAACCCAGGAAGGGGAGGATTGCCATACGTTACAAGAAATCAAAAACTGCCCTTGATATTCATAAATCCATAGAGAGAAAATACATACACACAGTCTGTAAGTCTCTCTAGTTTCAAATAAGACCGAAATAAACAAATGGGAGGTGAAACACTGTAAATATGTTGGATTGTAATATAAAGCAAGGAAGTAGTATGTGATGGAAGGGGAGAAGGGAAATAATGCTTGCAGATAATATTTCAGGGGTAAGCAGAATTGCTAAGCTATTTATGACTTCGTGATAGTACAGCAGTTGAAGTTCTCTAACTCTGTCATCACTTCATAGTCAGATTTTGCCATGTGGAGATTACAGTTAGTGTATACAAAAGCAAAGCAAACATACTAGCACAGCAAATTTTTGACACTATTATGTCAGATTGCTTTTATTAAAAGTTGTTTTGCTGCCATATACTCAACACAAGCATAGCAGACGTGGTTTTCAGGCATTACTTGGTCTAACATCATGGAGAATGAAGTTTTTTCTAAAGAGTAAGATTTTATTATAGAGGACTTACTGAAAAAGCACATTGTTATGATTTATGTTGCTAGTTTTGGGGCCTGATTATATACAGAAGTCAGATGGTCTTTGTCCTGGGTTCAGCTGTAGCAGTAATTTTTCTCCTTCTTAGTAGCTGGTGCAGTGCTGTGTTTTTGACTTTTGGCCTGGGAACAGCTCTGATAACACCAATGTTTTTAGTTACTGCTCAATAATGTTTAGTCTGACCAAGGACTTTCTGAGCCTCATGCTCTGCCAGGGAGGAGGGGAAGCCAGGAGGAAGCAGAGA
>WYDI02027034.1:11298-49603 GCA_009867235.2 Psittacus erithacus | reverse complement strand
GCAATAACTTAAAGGCCGAGTGCCCGGGCAGGGCTGGGCTGCAGCAGCGGCGGCAGAGGCAGATGTGCTGGCCGGGGCGAGCCCGTCTCCTTCCAGAGCTGGTGTCTCGTGCCATGGGCAGCTCTCGGGCTCTGCTCCCCAGAGCTGTGTGCAAATCGATGAAGCAGTTCGGGCCTCGCTGTTGGTCTCGGCCTCGGGCACCTTCACCGGACAAGGTGGAAAACCAAAAAGGAAGGGCGAATCTCATTGGAAATACGCTGGTGCTGCCAATTTTGTACCTGCTGTACCAGAGCCACCCCCAGATGCTTTCCTGAGGCTTTCCTTTCTGTCTGAGGCTCCTGGGGATCTAAAACCAGCCTCACGTCTCCTCTTGGGTGAAAACAGTGAATTGCAAAGGTCTCGTCCTAACGCAATCTTGTCTTTGTTTATTTAGGTAGCTGTTTCCTTTGTTTTGGCACGCTGCAATGAGGCTTCCCCGCTGTGTTTCTCTGCACTGGACTGGCACAGCAGCCTCCATCCGTTCTCTTCCATACCATGCAGGCTGCACATGGCAGGTATTTGCAGGCAGACACGCTGACGGCTGCGTGCTGTTTCTCTGAAGTCGGCCATTATCCCAGTTCTGCAAGCGGTTGTTACCTGACAAAGTACTTCCAGGAAGCACATCCAGTACTGAAAGATGCTGAACTTCGTGGAAAAAGTTCCTCTTGACCTCACATGCTTTGGACACAACGTTCCCTCCAAGCTCCCAGCAGGCTGCTGATGCAGAACTGCAATGGGCGAGATGCAGAGGCCCGTGGTGTCACCCAGCAGCAGCAGTCTGGTCCTCATCATTTCTACATCTTAGATGCTTCAATGTGAAATCTCTCCAGACACACATTTGAGATCTGCTCTGTGTAGCCAATGTCATCCTTTGCAAGGTTTAAGTGCTTTCTTGACTACTCTAATTCAGCTTTGCCTGCAAAATCCCTGCTCCAACAGCAGATTGTAACCGCAATGTAGAGTAGCAGAGACACCATCACTGTGTTTGTGGAGGCTGCTCTGGATCAGTGAAGAGGGTGAGACTCTTATCTGCCAGCAATTGCAGAGTCAGAGACACAACTGGATCGGTGCTATGTGCTTCAATAGAGGGCTGTACCCCTGAGGTTGCTGAAGCAAGGAAATATTCATCTTTCCACTGAAATTACAGGCCAAATGGAGTGCGTGATGCATAGGAACCATCCAGCACAGCAGAACAACTGCAGGAGTCAGCAACTGCTGCCATCATTGACACTGACAGGCTGATGCTCTATAAACCTCTGGTTGATAAGTCAGAAGACGAGCCCAAACTATCCTTTGTCAGGCAAAGCTCACCGACCACACACACCAAATTCTTTTGGGAGGCAATGAAATGGGCTGAATTTCCCTTTCCCTGGTATAACTCCAGTGACCGTATAGAATTGCACCAGGGAGAGGTCACACCTGGCTCTTCCCTTCGTACTTCACTATCAGCTGAGTTGAGAGGAAATGCTACCAAATGGTTTCAAGCTTCCATTTACAGGCAGGCTCTACTGGCTCAGTGATACCGTTGTGTAAGGTTAGAGGGGGCAATGTTTGATTGCACTGTTGCAATTCGTGTCTTGCTCGTGCTATTCCTACAGACTGTGAAATCCTGGGGCTGCATCAGGGTTATCCAGTTCTGGAGAGGTTCATTCTGATAAATTAGAAACGAAAACTCTGGATAGAAAATGCAGGACCTCTGGGTCAGACGCGACAGGTTTCCTTCTCAGCCAAAGGTCCAGATGACTCCCTGAGGCCCCCTCATCCATCTTCTGCTTGCTGGGATTTTTGCTGGGATAATTGCAGCACCACCGCCTCCTCGCCGGGGCTCTGGCCAGTGCCTTGTTGACCTCTCAGAGGTGGTTGATGGGGTTGAAGGTCCCCGACTCTGAAGCTGCTCCTGCCATGTCCAACCAAGCACCCAGCGAGTTCTGGGAGGACGCGTGGAGGGGAGCGTTCTCAGACAGGGACAGCATCATTGCATAAGCCTGGAGGAGAAGAGAGCAGTGCAGAGGACACGTGTGAATACACACACAGGACAGGCTGAGATAAAGTGTGTGACACACAGCATCAGCTAACCACACAGGAAATGCAGGGCAGCCAGCACCCCTCGGCCTGGGCTAAGAACCTCTCATCCACACACCAGGATGAGACCCATCACTCCAACTACTCAAACCTGCCATGGAGTTTGTAGCAGTGCAGGCTAAGCCAGGAAAGGCCACCATCCAAATCCAGGACAGGACCAAATCCATGCTGTGCCAGCTCTGCACTTGGTCACAAACCCACACCCTGAGTCTAGGCTCTGCAGGGGACAGTGGCTACATGCACAGTGCCAGTTGCTTTGGTTTGTCCTTATACAAAGTACAGCTATAGATAAGCCAGTGGCTAAGTGGGGCCATGTGCCCCAGAATGGTGCAGCAATAGCCACACTAGCATAGCCCACCAGGCAGCAGAGTACTGCCAGGCATGAGCCCACTGCTGCTTGTAAAAATGGGCTCAGGTATATAGGGATATAGGCACATATACTTTGCAGTGGAACTGGGGCTCTGTTGGCCAAAGCAGCACTCACCACACACAGGCCTTTGCAAGGCAAGAGACAAAGACCATGTGTTACTGGAGTCATCAGCACCACGCTTGCCATAGTAAGACCCTTAGTCACTCGGACCCTTAGTAATGCAACTTTAACAGGGACAACACAAACCAGTTTTCCAGCTTCAGCCTCTCCTCTTAAAAGCAAGAGTCAAGATCTACTTGTCAACACATTGATGTACTGTAGATGTGTGCTGGAAGATGCACAGCATTGTAGTATTATGGACATGCACACTTCTAAAATTGCTTAAAAGCCAGCCAGAGGGGCTGTGCTGCTCACACAAATGCTGTTCTACCATTGCATGTCCTGCACTAGAGATGGTTAGAATGGTTCAGGTTAACCAGTCCTGCATCTCATACACTATAACATGCATTCAAGAAGAAAAATACCCTCCCCGTCAAAGCTCAGGCTGGGCCTAACAATGTAGTGTAAACTGTGAAAGAGCAAGCTGTTACTACATGGTTAGTACATTTGGCATATTAGTAACAGGACACACTTAAGAGTCAGGCAAGTGGCTTGTGTTTGAATTGGTTTCACCCAGAACAAAGCTGTGTCCCATCTCCAAGCAGACCTTCCCCAGCTTCAGTAGTTGCATGTACTGTGAAGGGGGATGATAAATCAGAAATCATGTTCTGCTTGGCAACTGTGTTAAGCTACTGCTTTGCTGGACATTTAAAACAGATTTCATGCCAAATTCTGTTGCTTGAAGGTTACAACCGGACTCAACTAAAGACCCATCCCAAAGTATAAATAAATAGTAGTCATAAAAACATTTATACAGACAGATAAAAACAGACAGACGCCTCTATCTTTCTCTACAAGGATGCTCTCACAGCACAGGCTACGGGGTAAATTGACCTGGTCACCTAGAACGGATGCCCACTCCGTTTCTCCTCTGTTTCAGTGCAGTCGCAACAAGACACAGTTCACATACGATTCACACATTGCAGTTAGAATTCCTGGTCACTGGAAGGGGAGAATAAACCTCAACTGTTTGAGGCCAGCTGCTTGCTAATCCTATTGTATGTGCTGGCGGCGAGCTAGGTAAAATGTTCTGCAATATACCTACCTGGTTTTTAGCCTGCCTGTACAGAGTCTGTTTTATTGTCTCAGAGTCTAAGGTGGAATTAAACACATCTTTAACTTCAAATGCTTCCTCGGCTGCTTTGCGAAGATCCAGCCCCTTCCCAAAATTCGGCATCTGCTCCAAATCTAACAGGCCGGCTTCGTCCTCCTCAATACACCTGTACCAATGACCAGGGGAAGGGGTTGACCTGTTGTTAGCTCATCTCACCGTTCACATCTAGCCAAAGTGAGTGTTGCTAACCCAGTGCCTGCATGCACATATCACAGGGGACTCACAAGCCACATGCGTGAACGGACAGACAGACAAACACCAACATGACACACAATGCAAGGAGCAAAGAAAAAGTGGAGAGCATGGCTGCGCACACACAAGCATTGCTATTTGTGAGTCAGCATGGCTACAATTCCCTTTGGTTGTCTGTGGGGAGGATGCTGTGCACTCCTGGGAATGTTTGACATTGGGTCATCTTCTTGAATCCACTGCTGTGCTTTCTTTGGGTTACAATGAAAATAAGGATGCACTGAAATCAAGTAAGATACTACTTTGCATCATTTGTCACAAATACCACCTGGGAAATCGAGGCAAAAAGCAAGCTAAGCCTATGCTATGTGTTATGAACTTTAATTTTAGAGGTCTCTAACATGGCTTGACCTTGGGAAAAAAAGCCTCACTTTTCCCCAGAGTTCTGAGAATCTGATTTGAAGTCAACATTTGGCTACAACTAAAATGGGCAGAGCAGCACAAACCAGACTGCAGACATATGCCTCTTCCTTCACTCCGATCAGTGATTTAGAAAGACATTATCCTCTGAGCTGTGGTGCCCTGAAAGTACTGGTTTCTGTGTTGGACTAACTGTTCTGATGAGCTTCACAAGTCTTGCATCTGTGCCTCATCACAGATTCTCCTTGCAGTCCACTTGTTTCGTGTCCCCCACCATGGTGACAATGGAATCTCTGAGGTGAATGCTTACATCAAACTGGAGGTATAACACATGGCTTGAACAACGAAACAGCAGCACTCACAATCTACCACGACACAGGGTCAGGAGTCTGAGCCCCGTTGGACTTCTCGAAGGGAATGGCCCTCCTCACCTTCGGGTGTGGTCAAAGCTCATGGTGAGAGATGTGGGCTCTTCATCCTCTTCATCCTCAAATGCTCCTCGGGGCTCTGCGGTGGGTGATACTGTTTCATCCTGGGACTTCCCTGTCAGGCTGTCATCATCTTCCTCTTCCAGTTCTTCATCTTCGTCGTCCACATCTTCTGTTTTCTCATTTGCTAACCCATGACACTGGGAATTGCCATCAATATCCTGGATTTCTGGCCTGAAATATTTGGTCAAGGGGGAAAAAGAAGAAAGAAAAGAAAATGCCAAATGTGTAAGTCATGTAATTTCACTGCAATACGTATGAATACAGAGAGGCATTTATGTACATATACTTCTGATTGAAACTGCAAGGAAAAGGAACTCCAACATATTTCAGGCATTTAAAAATCACTCCCTTAAGGACTAATAACAATGTCAAGTATACACCAACCTCAATGCCTTTCAGACTAGAATCTTGTTTGGTCTGCATTTAAGTGATGGTTTTCTATCCCCTAAAATAAAGCATTTGTGAGACAAGCAGCTTTCCTTCTCGTGCTACTGTGTTCTAACAATCTCCCTTCAAGCCACCAGGAGGAAGCTTCCTCACGGTGTAACCTAGCAGCCAGCCTAAACACTGTCTCATTACTTTTGCTGTTCATGCCCTATGGGCCTGGCAGACCCCAAAACCAGAGCAGTTTTACATTATGTTATGAGAACAAGAGTGGGATCACAGTGCTATGGACCTGGAACCCAGCAGGATGCCCCCAAGTGACATAAAGTACAATTAATATCTCCACCAGAAATTTTACGTCAGCGTGTTCCACACTCCTTACTGTTCTTCACATAGATCACATTGTGATGTGGAATTCTCATCCCTGCATTCTGGACTTAAACCTTAGGAAGGGCTATTTGTGAAACCAGGACAGCAGCAGGTGAAATACCACTCAGTCCAAACAAGGCTTGTGATAGGGGTAGATAGCTGAAAAAGACTGATCTGCTTCCCTACCTTTTATCTGCTAAAGCTGACGCTTGGTTCATCTCACTATTTGCAATAAAATTTCTGATTTCAGAGAAATACGAATCCTCTTTTTCATCTAAAAGTGCATGGTTGTCTGATTCCGAGTTTGGGGAAGAGGCACTGGTCCCAAGGTGGTTTGTAATGACTCCGGAGTGCTGGCTCACTGAGGAGAGAAACAGGAAGAGAGAACAGGAGAAACAATTGGATATTGTCAAAGGTGTTGTTAAGAGGAAAAATAAAGGAGGCACATTAGCAACAATCCTCTCACTATGTACCAATGATTTAATCCTTCAGAGAAACCTCACGGACCAAAGCTCATGTTTTCCAGACTGGAACAGTGAGAAACAGAGGTGATATTCAGCATTTACGGATGGCGTAGGCAATTTAAAATCACTACCATTGCAGAGCTGTTTGCCTGTAACTATTCCATAATTAGTGGGTTTTCCTAGGCTGGGAAATCACTTAGCTGGCTTCAGCACAGGACTTTCCTCCTGCAGTTTTTATCTGAAGGCAAAGCCTATTTATCTTCTTGAACTTCACACATACCTACAGATGCATTTCAGGTTGAAAACCCTTGGCAGAGCTTGACATGTTCATATCTGCATTGCACCAGGAGGTCTCACCGTGTCCCCAGCAGGACAGCATCATGATCATGTGCTCCAGAAAGGCTTCCCAAGGACCAGAGAGACCAGAGCACGGGATGTTCTCCCTCCAGCACCACCCAGCCATGCCCCTTCCTACCTGGAACGTTCTCGTGCTCGTGTTTCTTAAGATGCCGGTCCAGGTTGGTCTGCTGCCCAAAGCATCGGTTACACAGGTGACATTTGAACGGCTTCTCCTTGTTATGGATGTTTCGAACGTGCCGCTGGAGGTTGGAGGAAATGCTGAATGACCTGTCACAGTATTTACACCTGAAAAATAGAAGCAAATGCCAAAGAGTGCAACGTGAGAGGGAAAAAAACAAGAGAAAGAGAAAAATCTGACTATCAGAAAGCCAGAAAATGTTGGTCTATAAATCTTTACTCAGTGGAGGACCTGGGAAGCACAAGGCATTAATCATTCCAGACAAATCTGATATTATTGTTACTCAAGGAGCACAAAGGAAGGATTAGGATTAATTAAGAAGCGAGTCGTCCAAACAGATACGAGTTTTAAACAAAATAATTACTTTTCCACACACGAATGTAAAAACAAGGAAGATGAATTTATTTCTTCCACCCTTCTCCTTTCGTAGGGGAAGTAGGTGAAATATGGCTGTGGAGGGAGGAAAAAGAAGACAGAAGGAGAAGAAAGAAGGGAGGTTAAATGTATCCCGTAGTTATTAGCTAGCATATCCCTCCATGACACAGTGATCTGGACATACAGAACACTCCAGATTTATTTGTGACATTCCTTGCGGTACTTGGGATGTAGGCAATACAGATGCCTTTAAAGGTAATTATGGTTATTATAGTACAATAGCTCCCAAGAAATACACTGCCGTTTCCAAACAGGATAAGATTTACTCCTATGTAGTGAATATCTGGTTTATGATGAAAAAATGTGGAATGCGAGGAGCCGAGCCAGAATGTTCAGGGAAACTGCTGAGTGAAGAAATGTTCCCTCTTTGAAACGAACCTCTGCAGGACCCACGGTGGATGTGCTGGAATAAAAACAAGGCTTTGCTAAAGCAAGAGGCTTTGGGAGCTCAGCCCTCTCCTGCTCCTGCTCCTCCATCGCAGCCGATGGACTGAAGAGGGCAGCTTTGAGCCGCAGTGAAGTGCTTCAGCCCTAAAGCTACAGAAAACCTAATTCCTCTTTGAATCTGCCCGAGGCCCTCATTAGATCTCCCTTTAAATATGTCAGTTGTACCTCAACAAAGCTGCTTTCCTCACGGCTCTACTTCCAAACCCTATGAGAAGTAAAATCCTTTCTCTGCTACAAACCTCCGTAAATCCGGGGCACTCTGAGGACAAAATGAAAACAGTTCTTAAGCCCTTGTAATTCCAGAATAAACCCACTTGCTTCAGAACTGCTCTGCGCTGCTGTAACTGAGAGCCAAGTCCATCCCACTGAGCTGAGCTCCTCTTTGATAAGGCATGAAGATGATGGGGCATTTGTGCTCATTCTGGGAATGCCATCGGTTCACTGTGTGACGCAGGCACACAGAGCTCACCTTGGGCCTGTGTCATGGAAGTACAAACCTGGATTTGTCCCAGCACCAAGGACATAGTTCTGCTTCCTACAAACACAACAGGTTCAACTGCAGGAAGGAGGTGTGAGGGTAGAAACATCTACGCTGTGAAACACACGGATTTCCAGATGCGCCACAGCTGTGATTTTTATTTGCTCTCTAATAATAAATTGATATTTTTGGTTTTAAATTGCAGAGATACATTTATGAAACACTCTCTCACTGCCTGTTTATGGATTCCGTGCCCACCTCCGAATTTCCTACTGCGAAATCACCAATGGGAATAGACATTTCAAGTAATGAACCTTTACTCTGCTTAACCTTGCAGCAAAGCAAAATCTCTTTTGAAACCACAGTTTTCTCAGCGTTCAAAAGGCTTTGTCATTTTCAGAAAGAAAATGAATTGAACAACTAAAGAAAACAAGAGGCTATTTGAACATCAGCAAGAACAAGCACAGTTTATAGATGGAGAGCTAAACACTCGTGGGTTTACAGCTCTTACTCTCCTCCTGTCCCCCAGCCACTGCTGACTCTGCTTTCAGGAGCTGCCAGGCTTCAATAGCTTCTACTCTTCAGCACTTTAGAAGACTGAAGTATCCAACCCCACCAATGCTCCAGTGTCCCTGCTATTCCCAGGACTTCCATAGGTGGTTTTGCCCAGCGTGGCTCTACCAGAATGCCACCAGCAGCCTTCTCCCTGTCTCTGAGCTTTGCTCCCTGCCTGTCCCCACCAGCTCGGTGTCCATCAAAGCCCAAACCCCCCTCACTCGTGTTTGCTGGGCTGGGTCTTGCCTCCATTACTCACAGGAGCAGTCCCAGTGACTTCAAAGGGAGCTCCTGCATGCGTACAGCAAGAGCAAGCTGGCCTCCTGCATGTCCATTTATTTAGACATTCAGGAAGTCTTTGAAAAGTCCCCTTTGACAGGTCCTTGCTCTATGAGCTATGTGGATCCAGGGTAGGGTACGGAGAGAGGATAAAGAGCTTGTTACAAAAATAGGAAACAGAGGGGCATTCGAAAGGAGCAAGAGCTGATGTCTGAAAGCAAAGGGATGAGGGAGACGGACTGTGTTATTTGTGGTCCCAGAGGGGTCGGTACTTGGATCTCTGCTGGTTTTAATCTAAATAAATGATCCAGGCAGAGGGAACCAGCTTAAAATCCGGGCAGAGGTGAACACAGAGCCAGGAGAAGAATAAAACTCAAGAGCAGCAGTATTTGCTTTGTAAACACACTGAAAAAACGCTAGTAAAGGTTCGTCCTTATCAGCTTAAAGTAACTCACCAATGGGCTAAAAAAATACAAAGTGGGAGGGAATGATGGCTGGGAATGAGCCGAAGCTGGAACCGGAGCTCTGAAGAATGGCAGGAGACCCTCAGAGCTCGAGGGAGCCCAGGTACCTGGGGAAAATCAGGCAGCAAAGCCCAGCAAAACCTCAAAATGAGGAACGGAGCTAATTGCTGTATGGCTACAGCAGTTTGGTACCACTCCAGATGTGACAGTACAGCATGCGATACAGTGCTTTGTGAAGTTCCAACAGCACGGCAGCACTTGCAAAATGAACACTTATTTGATGATGAATGTGAGCTGCAAAGACAGAATTGCAGTAACAAAGCATAAAACAGTGGACACCTACTGAGGAACTCCTTCATCTTGAGCGCTTTTATACCAGGGATGAATTTAAGCTATGTATTAAAAAAGAAACTGAGAAAGAAGAGATGCTCATTGAACTGTGAAGCATCTTAAATGACACGGGAGATGTCGGCTCTAGTTGCTTACTGCAGATAACAGGACACAGGGCTGAAAAGGAAATGAAAGAAAATCAAATTCAAAACAGCCGTCAGGAAGCACATCTTTATAGAGGGATCGCAGCCGGGCGGGCTTCAGGACTGGGTGTAATTCAAGAATCAATTAGATGGCATCCTGGAGGGAATGGGCATTTGAAAGAAGAAAATACAAGTCCTGCTGAATCAAACAGCTTTTAGCTGTTCCTAGCCTGGGGTTTACGTAGTTTATGTGATTCTGTGAGTCCAGAGAATGAAAACAAAACCAAAGAGGCAAGGCCACAACCGCAGCACACCCTGACGTTCCTGTGCTCTGAGCATAAAGAACGTCACTACAACCAGCCTCTTCTGATTGTGCTGCTGAGCTCAGGTGACAACAAAGCCCTGGGTTTATGACCCAAGTTTCCAGGTAAGTCTGACATGATTTTACAAGCCCAGCTTATTTTGCCTTTCTCGGAAAGACAGAGGTAAGTTTGACAGTCCTTTTTGGCACTGAGGATTGAAATACACACTACTGAATGTTGGATGCTTTTAGGCAGTGCATTACCAGTTAGTTCTTACTCTCCCAAAACCACACAGCACTTCCCATTTCCAAAAAGCATTCATTTGCCTCCTTATTGCTCATGTGCTATTAATTCCTACTTTACACATTAAACGGACTCCTGGGAAGTTGAAGTGAAAAACACATCACTTCTCACTGACAATCCGGAATCAAACCCGAAGCACCTTCTCTTCCAGCCTGCGTGTTTCCTGATCTATACTTGCACGCCTGGTCAGTTTGTGTCAGCTTTGAGTACATTTTAATTTGTATTTGGGTGAATATCTAACACTGCAGAGTCAAAAGGAAATAAGAACACTGAAATCATCACAAGTCAGAAGAGAGACATCAGTGCACCACTGAGAAGTCAGCACCTCCTCTTACCTGCGTCAAGTTGTCACTTAAAAAACAAGCTCTCAAAACAACTGTCGCTGCCAAAGTTGGAAATCTCAGTGCTCTGAGAGCAAAAGAAAATCAATGATAATTGAGCTCCTCTGTAAACGCAGCACTAACTCTCAGGAGTGCCATTAGAATGCAACACTGTCCAGAAGTCAAACCTCTCTTACAAAAACCCACACAGGCCATTTTCTGGGAGAAGACCAGATCAAATAAATCTTTATTTTCCTAACCTTTGTTAAGTTGCAAGTCTCCTTTTTTGGAAGAAAACTGAACTAACAATCTCTGAATAATCGGGAGCAAGCATTTTACTCAGACAGGGGTGTGCAGTGAATACACAGCGTTCATTCAAGGCCTATCAAATAACGCAACTGAGAAAATCAGGACAGGGAATGGTTCCAAAATATATGTCTGCTTGGAGAGGGGCTTTTTGTTTTTAATTTACCTAATGTCTATGCTCAAGATTCTGTATGACTCTGCATGGAAAACAAACCGCTCTCTCTCTGTACCGGTGATTACAATGTGGGAGAAGTAGCTTCTTAAGTTAAACTAAGCATGAAACTGTGATGTATTTGACCACTTGGCTGCTTGCTGCTCATGAATTTGTGTTTTCCTGCATGTAATACCTATTGTGTTAGATTTGTTGTGAACTTCTGTGTATGGAAATACCGTACTCTTAGCTACCCAGAAGTTTGAATTGTTACTGGTGTCTGACAACGCGTGAAGCACTCCTATCATGGAAAACACAGTGCTTCATTTTCAGCAGGCTCTCAATCCATCACTCGCTCGGTTTTGCTCATGTATGAGGCTATTCTAATCAGAAATACACTAAAGAATATTTTTTGACAGTGAGTGCAAAACACGAGGAGGAATACTGGGGGGTGGAAATTCCCACTTGGTCTTGCAGGAGAAATATTCCCTCATACACCTACATATACACACACATACTTACATGTACTTTCTTGTGAGTTTTATTCCCATTTCCCAGGCTCACTGGCCCAGAAGTCCCATTAAGAGCAGCACCGCTGGTGCCTGCCCAGGCGGGTCCTGCCTGCACACAGGGTGCTGCCCTGGGAAGGAGGTGCCTGGTTTCACAATGTGCCCTTTTGCACAGACACAATGCAAAGTGAACTGTAAAACCCAGCGTGCCCCGTCCACAACCAGCAGAAAAGAGCTCAGCCTTCTGCCCTCCACACGTGCCAAAGAGGGGACACACCACGTGGACTCCCCTCTCTCATCACTCTGTTTATGTGATTTAAGGCAGGATGCTCCCTAACTTAGATTTTAAAGCGGACACGCTACAGGGCTTTTCTTTTGGGGTGTTGATCCACTACTCCAGGCACCTCTGAATATGCATTAGGAAAAGAAAAAAGAAACCTAGCTAGACGCAGCAGTTAGCTTACTGGCAAGCCCTTCAAAACAGCCCGATTTTCAGAGACATTCAGCACCTTCAGCTGTCCTTGAGATGAATGGCTAACGTGAGTGTTGAACAACACTGCAAATCAGACCACTCATTTGCCAGCATATATCTAAATATAAGTTAAGTGTCTATCTTCAAGCTGCCAAGCATGATTATTTTTGGCTGGTACACATAATATACAATCCTATGAATCATTGTATGTAATGCGACAGGACCGCGGAGTTATGTTGGCACAGCTTTACAGAAAGGAATAAAAACAACATGGTGGTGAATGAGGAGTGTGTTGGGAAAGGGGCTTTGTCTGGGGGGCAGCATCACCTGTAGGGCTGTTCTCCAGTGTGTGTCCGCAGATGCCTGGTCAGATTCGCCGAGCGTGGGAAGATCTTCCCGCAGTACCTGGAGGGGGAAAGCCAAAGCACCATCAGTGCACAGCATCCCACTGCAGCACATCACTGCAAACACCCATCGCCAGCCGCCACCGGGCCCCCGCTCACAATCAGAAAACCCCTTTACGCAGGAATAACTCCAGGAACCCATGTTCTGAGGAAGGAAGACCTGGAGGTCAAAACTAACCAAGCAATGCCCACTCTAGAGCAATGGGATTCACAGCGTGTGTGACCCATCGCCAGAGGGACAGAGCAACAGGACACATGGGAAGGGCAGGAAGAAGAAAAACCCTACCCGAACACCCAGCACATCCCCAAATGCTGGCTGACTTAGCAGCTTACCTTGGAGACCCGGGCATGCACATAGGAACATAGTAAGGATGTAGTGACCTATCGCCAATGCATTCACCCAGCTTCCATTGAACTGGAGACCCTCCCGAGCCTAAGGCTGCGTATTTGTGTTTGGTACCCTTTTGCTGAGTTACTTCCACCTATTTTTCTAAAAGCTTTTTGAATGCACATAAACTTTGGCCATCCACCACCTCCTACAGCAGCAAGGTCCTCTGCTGACCTGTGTGTTGTGTGAAAGAACCTCCTGCTTGTTTTAACCTGTCACTCAGTAACTGCATTTGATGTTACCTCTTTCCTGCATTAAGATAAAGAGTGATTAATCACTACTTAGTCATATTGCACTGAAGATTTTTATAGATCTCCTCTATTGCCCTGTTTAGCTGCTCATCATACGGAATGGACTTGATCATCCTTCCTGGAATTCACAGGATTTCCTTGTAGATAAATGCTGCAGCGCTGTGTTACTGTTATCAGGAGATACTGCTGTAAGTCTGACAGCCTGCTTGGAATAAGGAAATGCTGCAATAGGAAATGAAATCAGAGAAGGAACGGTGTTCCCCAATAAATCTGATTCACAGTAAAAGGAAGGGAGGTACGAATAAAAGTATTCACTGGGAAATAAAATACTAAGGATGAAGGGTTACATTCAGTGACTGTGAAACCTGATGCTTACTGCTGTAGAAGGAACATAAGACATTCAGTACCTTCAGATGTCCTGAACATGAACAGTTACTGTGAGCGTCCCTCAACAATGAAAATCCAAATGTGGACTTGTGAGTGCATAACCAAATGTAAGTTTAGTCCCTCTTTTAGGTAGAAACCTCAATATTCAGCTGACATCTGAGCCCACAGCTGTTGTGGCAAATGAAACTAAGAGACACACCAAACAAAACACACACACCCTTACTGCACCCAAGGCAAATGCAGTGGGAGCCACCACAAGAACCTCCAGTAGCTGCAGGTAAAACTGCATAAGCAGACAGAGGTTTTTATTCCCCAGTGATCTGCTCTCATAGGAGTTTTCAGAGCTGCAATGAGTACCTAAAGTACTTCTGTAGATACAACTGTGCTTGAAAAAGCTGTTTACTGTGTACCGTTTGTAAAATGCCAATGTGTTGCCTAACTGAGACTGGACATTGCTGTGATTGCACTTGTACTGGACACCGTGGCATCTGTTACCAGAAACTTGGCTTGGAGGATCCTGTTTGCTTGAGAATCTCCAGATCTGCTCTCAAGGTTATTAAAAATTACAAAGAAAACAGAAGATGCTGATTTTCTACCAGACAAAACAAGCTATTTCAGAGGGAGTTAGTCATCAGGATGCTCTGTTCTAATTCTGCTGCTTCTTGTTTTTCCTCCCACCCCTGCCAAGACAGCAGAGATGTCCATGTGGGCTGCTCTGCTGCACGCTGGCATCTGATGCTCCAGCTGGGTGATGCTCCCCCAGGGATGCTGTAAGGTGCTGTGGGAACAGCCTCTTTTCTTTGGGGTGCCCAGGCCCTTACCTGCAGGTGTAACGCTCCTTGCCCTTGCGCAGGATGGGATCCGATAACGTGGGAGGTGGAGATCGGAAGTTGAAGGGGTGATGTGGAAGGGGCTGCAGGGAGGTGCCAGTGTCTGCCTTCATGGCTGCAAAACTCTCCAGTTTCTCTGTCATTGTTTCTATGGCTGACATCTGCAAGGACAAGGCAAGGCCTCACATCATAAAGATCCACAGGAAAACAATATAAATGCATAAAGCATCTTTCAGCACTAGTGTGTTGGTCAAAGCCTGTTGCTGCTTTTGCTGGCCTCAGAGGGAAGCAGCAGTGAGCTGCAGGCAGGCAGGTCAGCAGAGAGGACAGGGAACTCCCGGGCAGGAGGCAGAATCCCGGCCAAAGCAGAGTGGGAGGGGGCACAGGGGAATGTGTGACCAGGGAGCTGGGACAGGGGAGAAGCTGAGGCTGGAGGGGTGAAGAAGAGGAGTTAAGATCAGACTCAGGATGGAGCAGGTCCATAGAGAGTTTGCTTAGCAAAGGGGCCAGCATCTTAACTACATGTAAAAAAGGTTCAGAAGCCAGCAAAGGTGATGGAAGGGTGTGGGGGAGACAGCTGAGCTTCCTGGAGTGCAATTCCAGCCAAAATACTCTACGTGAGCTGGGGCTGGATGAGTTATGGTTTGGAGGAGCACAACCTACACATCAATGTCCAGATGGAAGGTGCAGGCATGCAGGCCTACAGGCTCGTGCCATCCCTGGCAGTGTTCAAGGCCAGGTTGGATGGGGCTTGGAGCAAGCTGCTCCAGTGGAAGGTGTCCCTGCCTGCAGCAGGGGGTTGGAACTGGATGAGCTTCAAGGTCCCTTTTAACCCAAACTACTCTGTGATTCTACGACTCGGCAATGGCCATGCTCTCACATAAACAGTGGATGAAACCACTGCAGAAAGAGGGAGAAAGGGAAAAACACGGAGAGAGGGGAGAAGGGGAAAGCAAAGAAGGAAAGAAAAAAGGTTGTGTGTGCAAATAAAGAAAAAGCAAAGGACGTGCATAAACCTCCTGCCTGAAGAAACCCACATGCACTTTCCTGAGAGCAAAACAGGAAATCCAAAGCTAAGAGAGAAATGCGACTCGGAGAACTACGCCAACATCTCCAGCGCTCAGTTTTATGCACTCTTGAGAGCACTTCCAAGACACCAAGCAGAAAACAGGGATCAAGCAAACAAGGCAGCAATAAAGCTGCCTCCTCCCTGCCCATGACATCAGCAGGACAGCCAGGAGCCCGAGCGGAGTCAGCCCGAGCGCGGAGCGAGCGGAAGGCAGTAGGAAGCCATAGATCAAAACTAGATGCTCTATTGTACAGGAAGGGCTGACCTTTTGCACGTTTACACTTTATTAAACTGGGCTTAGGGGGGGCAGGGAAAAGAGCCAAGATATTGTTTAAAATGTACAACTATAAAGAAAAAGTTGTCTTAATCACCCAAGCCTACATTGTGGAAGGCTGACAACCATTCATAAGCTGTAAAAAAGAGGAGTAGTAAAACCCATTTCCTGATAATAGATCCACGGCCCCTTAGTTGGAGGCTCCCAGCCCATGATAAATAGTAAGTAATACTTAGCGCCAGCCACTTGAAAAGGTTCCTTGATCATTTACAGCAAAAGCTCTGCCCCAGCTGCCAGTCATGTAACAAAACCATCATGTTAAAATGCTATCCGGATCTTTCAGAGCTGTGCCACTCAGCCCTTTGCCGGAGTACCTGGAGCTATCTTTTGTTGTGCCCTGTTCTTTAGGCACTTAGTCAGAGATGTTTGCTGGCTTGATAGCTGTAGGCTTGTTTTAAAATGCTAAGCCCTGGCCGTAGCCTCTCCAGTGGCAAAAGCACTTTGCTATTTAGGGAACAACTGCCTGGTTATAATAAAAAAGAAGGGGAGAAGAAAAGGAAACTTAACAGGTGAGAAAAGGTTTTTCCATTAAGTTCTCAGAAAGTTCCACCATTTCTTTACATTGTCCAGGGGTTCATTTAAAAGAGACAACGTGAGAAGAACTCCCATCAGAGCAGAGGAACCACTGTCAATGACTGGCTAAGAAAGAAAAGTGGCCTGAAATGCATTTTGGGACAGAAAGCATCTTCTGAATGCTGAATGCTCAGCCTTTATTACATCTTTTGGCATGATCACATCCCAACCAGGGCCCTCCATGAGAGCTGGGGAATTATTCCCAGAAGAAAAGGCTGAGACCAGACTCGTGTTCAGGGAAACACACGTAGAGGGTGCCCCTAACTGACCCCGTACGTGAACGCTGCTTTAATGAAGACAGGAGCATGATTCCCTGAAAAGATGACTCCTAAAGGAAAAGATCCAGGATAATATTGGATGGGGATCTGGTAAATCCCCCTCCACCCCCATATATTCTTGAACAAACCATATTAGAAATACCCCATTGACAACACAGCATGGGAACAGCAGCTCCCTAGATCAGTGATCTTTACACAGCCACCCACTTTATGAAAGCTGAGTTATCAGGAAGCTTTGGGCTTGAGTGATTGTAAATTTTAGGCTATTCTCCGTGATAAGCTATTACAGATAACCAGACCTTCCACATCTTTTCCCTGCCATGGGAAGAGGACGTGGTCAGGATCTCAGGAACAACGTTAATCACCTTCCACCCAATGCTTGCTCCTACTCAGGGCCCGTACGTTTCTCATCGTCTTGTTGGGTTGCTTTGCCACACTAGCTCCTCCCTGCTATCAGATTCTTTACAGGCAGATATCCCCACTATTCTAACTCACACAAACACAGGATGTTCCTGGCCAGCCTGTCACCATTATCCAGCCTCTACGAAGGAAAAATCGGGGGAAGTTATTAACCAAACTCTGAGGCTGATGCAAAACAATGAGGGAACTAAGTTTAGCTGTGAAAGCAACCAGGACCCAGCTTTCACAAACCTGCAAGTTATTTATCTAAGGTGGGAAACAGTATCAGAGGAGAACAATGCATGTGAATATAAAGGAGAGCACAATAACGACCACGGAGCCCAGCTCCCTGTGTGTGTTTGTGGCAGGAGAGATGGAGGATCGCTGGTAACCATCACGCTGGGGACAATGTGGGGCAGCGTGTGGCAGAGCTTGCTCCGCTACCATCATGGAGCAGGGAATCCTAAGGATAAAGAGCAGCAGCACTTCTTGGAGAGTTTAGCTATGGCTCATAAGATAAGAGGGGGTTGTAAAGTGGGGTGATTCTCATGAACAGCCTTGGTTGCACTGGGCTTGGTTGTGCCATTCGAACACTGTGGGTAAAGGCCTGGTGGGGTGATGAGGTGGCATTCCTGGTTCACTGTCCAATGGGAAAGCCGTCCAGCAGCATTTCCCATCACTCTGCAGTGACTCAGACCCAAAGGAGATGCAGAGGGAACAAATATCCGTGAGCTGTCAGAGAACAGAGACTACAGCAGCTGTGCAGGAAGGACAGAACGTGAGTTCTCCATTGAGTGACCCATCCATTACCTTTAGGAGCAGGCAGGACTGAGCACCAATTCTAAGTTACCCTGTAATTTTACACCTTCTAGATAGTGTAAGGGAACTCCAGGCAGGTGTAAAATGCTACTGCCTGGTGCTGGACAGTCCTCCACTTTGCACTACTGCAAATGACTGCACCAGGTGTTCCCAATGGGAAAATTACGTAGGCACTGTGGCATGTGAAAGGAGAGTTTGGCAGACTATACGAGCTCTCCAGACCTCATCCCTGTTTTGTTAACGCAGAAGAAACAGCAAGGCACAGCTACCATCCTCCTCAAAGCAGGTAGGAAATTAAAAGTATCTGAATGTAAAATAGGAGGAGCTTCCAGTCGGGCCTTTGGATGAGGAAGAGCCTGATCCAATGACCTGTTTGCACCAGCTCCATCTCCAGCTCTTTGACATTCAACCAGCACCACATTGTAACGTTACTGCTTTTACCTGGGGGTGAAAAAGCAGCGGGGAGGGTCGCAGGTACTTCTCCTTTAGGGCACCCACAGGGTCTGTCACCTTCCGCTTCTCCACCCTGCTGGACAACAACACAGAGGGTTACATACCTCACAGTGCTACAGGCAGCAAAGAACTAGCCAAACCATTTGCAGAGGTGTCTAAATTACACACACGAGGCTGATCTATTGACACAAACATCTTTCTTCCCCTTCTACTGGATAGTACAAATTATGACCCACAGGTCACCTCACAAAAAGCACTGGAAACGACATGAAAATGGATCCCCTCCTTTGGGCAGTGTTTGCTTCGCTGTCAGAGTGACAACTAAGAAAATATTCTGCTCCTTTTATGTGAGAACTAATGCCTCTGCTGCAGTGGTTTGTAAGCCTCTACCCTTATGGAATGCCATATAAAACCCCTACATTTACAGCGAAAGCAATGCTTAAGTGGGAGAAGCTCTGGAGGCCACAGCAGGCAGCCCCTGCCTGGTCTTTGAGGGTTGGTCTTTATCTTAAGAGTTAACAGTGGGCCAAGCTTCGCAGCCCCAAGTGTGCTGAAATCATCAGGTGTTTCATATCCATTTCCCCCCTTGCAGCTGATATAATTTGCAGTGAGTTTCTCCGAGCAGACATGGACAACCATTTAGGAAAGCAGGAAGCGGTGGGAGATTTCTGAAGCCACTTGAGAACCCGAGTTCTTCTGATGACTCCGTGTGCAAACATTCCAGGCTTAAGCACCTTACTATGGAGAAATGCTCCTGAAGGCAGGCTCCTCATTTTGGCTTTGCTTTCACAAACTATTCTGCTGGGGAGCTCGGGGTGTGGAATCACCAAAAGAGAAACTGGAATCTCCTCCATGGGAACAAAGTGTTATGAAAGTAACTCTACCAAATGCAGCTGCATCTTTACATCACTGGAGCAGAGTCCACCTCAGCTCAACCAGCAGAAATCCAATAGGAAGAGTAATTTTAACTACATTAGGCCGGCATAAATGAGAGCAAATTATTTTGCTGCATTTCAGCTGATTGGTGTGTGGATCAAATTACCAAAGAGTTTAAAAGAAGAGTCCTGCAGAGTGCTATTTAGTGAACTGTATTTAATCTGCATTTAATTTTCCTTGGGTAGAAGGCAAGAGAAGAGCTGGATCTGAAACGCAGTCACAACTACTGTGCTTTGGGAGGTACGTGCTTTTACCAGAGTGAATTCAACCATCTGTAAACCAAAGTTTCTCACTGACACAAGGTGAAAGAGCAAATGTCCCGAGCAGAGATCTACCCTCTGGAACCAGCTCGATTCCCAGGGGATGCCCCAGCCCCGCGGGTACCATAAACCTCCAACCTTAGTGAACGACAGCGTTTCAGGCAGCTTTCCCATCTCGTGGTGCTGGGTAAGGAGCACACAACCCACGCAGAGCCTTCCCTGTCAGAGCAGAATTCCACAGCCACCGGAGGATTAAGCCGATCTTTTCAGCCCAGTGCCTGAGAACGTCACCTTAATGAGGCCGAGCTAAAAACTGCACAGATTTCAGGCTGTCTGGCTGCATTAAATTATATCACCAGGAGAAAATGTCAAGGATTTAAGTGGCCTTTGGGAGAAAAATGAAGGAGCCAAATGATGTGAGAGAGTCTGATAAAGAGAAGTTTAGAAACAAAATATTTCCATATTTTTCAAGCTGGGACTTGGAAGCTCTGCTGTTTAGCTCATGACATCAGGAGTCTGATTCACAAGCAGCTCCACTGCTGACTTTCTATTTTAATGTATTACTAAAACTATATGCATCCCGTGGAATGCACCAAATGATGCCCCCATCCTTCACTTCCATCTGTCTTCTGGACCTTTACGGTTTTCCCGAGGCTGCTATTTTAATTGGCAACGGCTTTTCCAACCCGTGTTATTTTAACGTTCCTACTGAGAATGCCCAGAGGTGGCAGGACCCTGCACTAATGCGAAGCTTTTGCCTTTCCATCCCATTTATTTTGCTCCCCAAAGTACAAAAATAAACGCGGGGCTGTTTACATCATCCCTGATGTCTCCAGGAGGAGATGACCGTGGTGGTCCTGGACAGAATGTGCAACATGTCCCAGGCTGTGATGCAGCATTTCCATCACAGATGGCAAATGTGTGAGCGAGCAACACAGCATCAACCCTGTAAGTCTGGCACAGTGAGAGACGCGTTCTTAATAGCAAGCAATGAGGGCTCCCTAATCCTCATCCCAGCTGACAGTTCCTTGGCCTGCCTAGACACTGACATCATTTTTTCCCACAGTTATCAGCCGTACGATGCAGTGTGGTGCTGACATAGGTGCTGTTCTCCTGCTCCAGCCCGGGGAAGGCCACACCACCCGCTGTTGTTCATGGTCCTTTGTCAAGTGAACCACCCCAGTGCTGACACCATGGCGCTGCGGTGACAGTGAGGCTTTCCAGCAGTTCCTGCAGCACATCCATGACCCTTCCATAGTTGGGCTACTGCGAGGCAACCCTGCAACACTCATATTTAGCTCCAGTAACCAAGAACAAACCATCTCCTTCCAGGAACTGCCTGTGCAGTTATAGACACCAAATCCAGGAGCCCTCCAGGCCAAACCCACGAACCAAAAAGGATGTTATGATCCATCCCAGCCTAAGGGAGAATTAATTGCCATGTTAATGTCCAAATCAAACTAGGTCAGGGTACCTCTTCTCAGTGGCCTTTGCTAAAAAGAAGCAAACGGTATTTGCTACGTGACAAATACAGCTCGTCTGTAGCAGAAGGATAACCAAGGTAGTGCCAGGGCCCAGATGGGTAATACACAAACTTGCTGGTACCCTCACTGTAAAGCTTGAACTAATTTCATTTAAAACAATCTTCCTTTAGGCACAGGTTTTATGAAAAGCACTAAACCAACAGAAGGCTCAAGCCTTCCCTTCACACCTTCTGAATTCATTCCTTCTGGAAGCTGAACTGGCATTTGGGCAACTTCCTCCCATCTGCTCTGCGCATGCCTTCCATGCTCAGCTTATTCTAGGCATGACCTAATGGATGGGGCCTTCCTCAAAACCCAGCACCTTCAAGTGGAATTCAAAACCCCTTGTTATCTCCTAAGACAGATTAAGCCTGCAAGCAGTGTATATGGGAGGGATGCAGGTGAAAACACGCTACCATGTGTTTACACAGCACACGTTGCTCCAGACCTAAAAACGTTTCAGAAGGCTGGTCCACAGCAGCAGTTCCTAGGGACTGGAAAACTCGAAGAACAGGAATTAGAAAGAAAAAGGGGAGTGAGGAGGAAGAAAGGTGAAACAGCTCACAAAGGCCATCAAGTAAGGCAGTGGGAGAGCTGCATTTCCAGGCTCCCAGGGCTCCTGACTCATTCCCAAGCCATGCAAGCCTGGGCTGCGAGGCAGCTGAACTCTGCATTCTTATCAAATCAAACCTCTGGAATCCCTCCAGCAGAAGTGCCATCTTAGCATTGGCTCGTGGGAGAGTCCTTAAATAGGTCAAGTTCCTTCGTTATCAAAATAAGGATGTGCTCAGTACACATTGATCAGGAGCACTCCTCACCATTATGCAGCCCTTCTGATTCAGAGAATTCAAAGTGCTGTGACAAAGGAGAAGTACAATCAACTGGAGCAGACCTTCACTGCTCCTTCTGACCAACCTACGTCCCGACCTGCCTCAAGTGGTGCTGACAGCTAGAAAACCAGCTTGTTAGAGGAAACGCTTAAGGCAGGGTATGTTAATACCTGTATATGGGGTCCATGAAAAAGGGTGATGGCTTAGCGTAATGCAGGGATGGCTGCTGAGGCAGTTGAGACTGGGAAATCTTGGGTAAGACTTCACTTGCCATTAGCTTCCTCTCCCCATAGATGTGGTTTTTCCTGGGCTCTCTGCCTCCATTCTGACTGGCTCGGATGCGGTTGCCGATGCTCAGATCCAGCGGCTGCTCCTCTCCTGAGGACGGGGCTGGCAGGACCTTCGGTGGCGGCAAGATTGGCTTAATCTCTTTTGGCTTTGTGGTGAGATCGAAGGGTGACTCTGAGCTGGTGCTGCCGACTTTGTGGAGGTCCCTGGGTGACTTTGGTTCTGCCTTGACCAGCAAGTTGTGATTAAGGGTCCGCTCCGTGAAAGGATAGAGTGAATGGGGGAAGTTGGGGAGGAACTGAAAAGGGAACATGGAATGATACGGGAGCGAACCCATCTTTTTCTCCTGCATCCCCATAAAGCCAGGCCCAAAATACTTCTCTGCGATGGAGGCAATAGCTTTAATAGAGTCATTGGCTGCTCCCGTGGTAGGCAGCAAGTGCTCTTCAGGGGGAGGAAAGAAGGAATGCTGAGAATAGAAGAGAGGGATCTCACTCGTGTTGTTGGTGGAACTTGCAGACACAGAGCTGCTGACAAAATCTGGCTTGCTCTCCATCTGTTTGCTCTTATCTTTCATTTTGTCCCTGTCACTCTCTGCATCACTGTCCAGGTCAGAACCAGTGCCAGTAGTGGTGTCCAGATCTGTGCCTGTGGTCGTGTTGACATCCTCAAAGTCACTGCCGTCGGACATGTCACTGTTCCTGGCTTTTAGCTTCTCCAGGTAGGAGTTTTCCAGGCTGCTTTCACATTTCTCCTCTCCGGAAGTGGCCTGGTTGCTGTTGCTCACTGCGGAGATCAGAGGAAGTGCTGGGTTCCCGAGGGGGCTCGGGAGCTTTGCGTCCGGAGTGTGGTTGAGGGGACTTTTGAGCAGTTGTGTGGGGGGTAACAAGGGGGGCCTGGGGTATAAAGAGGGTGGGAAAATCCCTGGGAATCCCGGCGTGAGGGCAGGGAATGCCGGGGGGGCAGGTGAGAATGGAAGACCCCCTGGGTGCGGGCGGGATGGAAAATAATCATTAAACCCCAGGCTGGCATGATTGAGGTTGGGAGAGGGCTTGGATTTGTCCATCATGGAAGTGGGTGTGAGGGGCAGGCCAGGGGCAAAAATGCCCCCAGGGTTGTAATGGTTCTTGCCCTCGCAGAAGCGCCGGTGCTTGTTGAGGGAGGAGGTAGTGCTGAACATCTGGCCGCAGTCCTTGCACTTGATCTGGGTGCGACAGTCCGCGTGCATCCGCTTGTGCCGGCACAGGTTGGAGAACTGCGTGTAGGATTTGTGACAGACCTCACCTAAAGCATCAACAGAAACCAACAACAAAAGCCATATGAAATTAACAGGACGTGGTGGGAGTTCACCAGGAGCTTCCCCAGCATCACCCACCCCTCCCACCCTGCCCCAGAATCTCACATCCTTAAGGACAGAAGAGATTAACAAGCAGGTTACACATGGACCAGACCTTGGGAAACCCGCCTCCACATTTCTCCTGCTAAGTCATCCCACCATTCAGCTGTTCTGCTTCAGCTCTCCCCAGATAAAATCAGGCTGATGAGGCCATCTGGTCTCTTCAGTTTACAAGGATGTGGAAATGTGTCTCCCTCACTAAGGGTTTATCCAGGACTCAGCCTCACCAGGCTGTCATCTTTGTTACAGGTAAAGAGGCAGCCCCAGGAAGCCTGGACGAGGATGCAAAAGCAACACTGCATCTAACCCCCAGCCCTCACCCACCTGCCAGCCCAGACCTACCCCCACCATTCCCTCTGGACAAACCATCTTCCCAAAGCATCTCTCCAGAAACAGCTCCATAGAAATCTGAGTGGGGATTTTCAATGAAGATAAAAATGCAGTATAATAATATCTATTTCTATGAGCTAGTCGCTTTCCCTATAGTCCTGGCATGGCAGGAAGCATTGAAGGCTGAAGAGGGAATGACTCTGGCACATTTAATCAAACCTACCCTTTCTTTAATGCCATTAAGAGCAAGTAACCACTCCACAGGGATGTTCTATAAATACTTTGCCAGCCAGGCCTCAGTTCAGCGAGAAGCAGGGTGAGATCTTGTACTCACTGAGTTACTGGGACACCCTGGCAGTGCTAAGTTAAGGCCACATCAGCGTTCTCTTTAACGACCTGTAAATACCACACTTTCAAAATGTGAATGTTTATGACCTCTTTTACCTGCAGGCTTTGCTGGTGTGGAAGGAACAGGGCAAAGGAAGAAAAAACTCCCACCCAAACTGTTCTCTGCATCAAAACGCTGTAACTTTTTATTATCTGATGCCTCCTTCAACACAGGAATAAATCCTGCTTCTTAGTGAATTAACACACTTCTTTCACCAGGGAGCTGAGGGACAGTGTATTGTTGGGAGCTGGGCAGGCAAAGGCCCGAATGCCAGTTCTCCCAACACCTCATCCTCCAACTCCATGATGAAGTGGTCCTTCCCTCCTCCTTCCTTCTTTCCTCTTTTCCTCCCTCCCAACTTTTACTGACAGCTACACGCAAGCATGACTTTCCCTCTATTTTTTGGTCTACATCTTCAGGATTTACATTTAGGGTTTCTTTTAAAGATGTTTGTATATTTTTTCTTCCCAGGACAAAATTCCCCCTTTCCAAGTTTAACCACCTCCCTTTGCCGCGTGCCAAGGGACGCTAAACAGCGGTTTAGAAGATACAGCCACAGATAATAAGCGGCTGATCTGTTTAAGCAGATTGTATCACAACTGCGAGCACTTGTAACAGTTTGCACTGGCTCAACACTATGTTTGCGGTGCTTGTGTTATTTTTAGTGTTATTTGCAATACTACCAAATAGAAGTTACACTGTTCCCACATGGCAAAACAGTAAGAAGACAAAGGATAACAAAAGCAAAGTCTTCCAAGGGAATCAGGTTCCTCCCTTCCATTTCCCACCCCAGGAAGAGTTGCTAAATACATCCAACACTGCACAGAATTCCCTGAAGAAAAGCGCTATAACTGTGAGGGCTCACACCATCACTGTAAAATAGGGAAAACTGGAACATTTTGTCAAGTCTCCAGTTCCACAATGATTTAGTAACTCTGTGCAATGTCCTCTCTTACTGTCCTGTGTTCTGCAGCTATAAAGCTACAGGTTTGAGGGGTTTTTTAAGCCAGATGTAATATCATAAAAAACCAAACAACCCCCCCCCCAAAAAACAAACCTCTTTTCTTCCACTGAATGGGAAGGAACGACTTCCCGGCGAATCCTGAAGCTGCTAATGGATTCCATACTCACGCACATGTGACTCCACCTGGCACATCTGAACTAGGCAGAATCAGTCTCCGGTTGTTTTATACACTGATTTAGACTGACAACTCCCTAATTCTTATGAGGTGAGAGTGAGGAGATTATGAGAAGAAATCATTCATCTCGCTGCAGCAATGCTATGAGATTCAAATTATCTCTTTCATGTGCCCGTCAGCAAGTGAAAGATTGCATCAAAATGAGCAATAAGAGTATTTTTTCTTCCTCCACTGACACCCATCTGATTATCTCAGAGCACATTAATGAAACGACTCTCCCAGGATACTCTTGCATACTGTTCCCATTATACCAATGGGGAAAAAAGGCAGAAGTGGGTTCAGTGGCTTCCCTACCGAAACATCAAAGCCTGGAATCAAACCCAGATCCCGTTCAGTGCTTGAAGAGTGTCAGGAAGTGGTCCCTAAAGTTTCTATGGCTTTGTTGTGACACGATCCACCTTTCTGCACAGTTATCAAAATCCAATAGGTGCTGTGTCAATTAAAAAAATACACAAGCCTCAGACTGACAGGGAAGGAGACGGATGGCTCCCGAGGGAAAATGCCCTTTTGGAAACAATCCATGAAAGAGAGCGCTAAGGACACCGTTAATCTGCTATTTATTTGGCTTTCAAGCAATATCCAGATGAAAGATGCAGTAAATAAGGAAGGAAAAAACCCTCTTTTTAAAGAACACCTCACTGTCCCTGTGACTATTCCAAATCCTTTGAGGCATCCCTGAACAACACTGCCATCCGGCTGTGTCAGCTCTTTATTTATGTCACCAACACGAGCATTCAGGAATGATTAAGGCCAAAAAAAAAGAGGAGAGAAAGAAAAAGATACGAGAAAATGGCATCTCCAGGACTGCTGCGAGACTCAGCTTTTAACTTGTCAAAAAGTCAGAAACTGCCACCAATGTTTACTGAAAAAACAGGGAAAAAAAGAGAAGGGGGGGAAAAAATCACTGCGGAATTCCATCTTGTGCTCTGACCTATAAAATTACCGAGGCTGCTCACAGAGGGACAGCGAGTACTGGGGGGCCCCGCAGGATATGTGCAATTACAGCCCAAGGCAGAGCTCTGTGATGGCCGTGACAACTTACATATGAAAGGTTTGACAGTGCTGTGAATGTGCTTGTGCTGTTTGAGGCCAGACGAGGTGGCGAAGGTCTTGCCGCAGTCCGGGCAGGCGTGAGCCCGCGCGCCGACGTGCTGGGAGCGGATGTGCCGCTGGAGGTTGCTGGGGTCGGTGAATACCTGCAAGAGGAAAGGCTGTGAGAGAAGGGAAACAAAGCGTGGGGAGAGGAGCGGCCGTGCCACAGCCTGGCTGCGTTTTGGGGCTTGTCACCACGGCTCCTGGCACGAGGTGTGCAGGGAAGTCACCTCCCGCTGCAAATGGTGAGGAACCGGGCAGGGCTGAGCCGTGCTGAGCTGCCCATTCGCCCTCTGACGTGCGCTGTGCTCACCATCTGCCCTGCACAGAGCTCACCCCCATCCCTGCAGACACTCTGATACCTGGGAAAAGGCCAAGGTGAGCTGCTCATGGCAAGGCTGAGCGCCACATCCCAGCAGAGATGCTGGCTGGGCGCATCACTCAACCTGCATCACCTCACCATGCCAGGCCACCAAACCATGCCAGAATGTGTCACCCGTCCTCCAGACCCCTCTTCCCTGGTCCCAGCGCCCTCGCCCAAGCAAAGCTGCCCCCATCACCACGTGCTGCACCCTACCTTAACACAGTTTTCACATTCAAACCGTTTCCCACTGTCGTGAGACATTTGGTGCCGAATCAGGTTGGATTTCCAGTTGAAAGCCTTGGGACACTGGTCGCACTTGTACTCCCTCTCCTCAGTGTGGATTACCATGTGCTGCTCCAGGCTGGGGAAGAAAGAGACAGGCTGACCTCAATGGCAGGCATGGACTGGACACACATGGAAGGTGCACAGTGCTACAGGCCTCCTGCCCCGTATCAGGGAGGTTTGAAACCAAGACAGAGATGATGATAGAGAAACCAGTGCAGATCCATGAGGTATGGGGGGTGGTTCCAGGACCAACCTTTGTGAAAAGGAGTTGAGCAGCACATGGACCATGAGAGGGGCAGCAACAAGTAGCCTCTCCTTTGTTTTCTTGGCATTCATTTCTGCCTCAGAATGTCGCTGTGTTTTATGGTATTTCTTATTAAATACCTGAGTCCATTTACAAGGGGGAAAAGGAAGGTAAAACCACACCTGACCCTGCAGGTTCCTGGAGGGAAAAATGAGCACTTTGTGACCAAGCCTTCTACGGCATCCCCTCAGGGAAAGACAAGATATTAGCTGTTGCTGCTGAGACTGTATCACGTTGCCGTTCTGGTGGGCACAAAGCCCACAGCTTCCCAGAACACAGCAACTTAACGTTGGAGAGAAACGTGATAAGGTGCAAACACGTTTCACTTCTAAACGTCAGACATCTTTGATTACTTAACTCGGCAATTTCAGCCTCTGCCAACTGGCAGCTTCTCCCGAACCCGGAGGATGATGGCAAACCAGAGCAGCTGCTGGCCCAGGGCCACGGCAGGGATGGCTCTGCAGAGGAACACAGGGGTGCTCCAATTCCGAAGTACTATCGCTATGGATTGGCCCGGGGTACTCACCGAGCCCCAAATCCAGTGTGACACCCTGCTGGTGGCACACAGAGAGCACTGGGGTCCATTCTGTTGAGGACCAAGTGATGTAAAACATACTAAACCATCCCACAGCTCTCAGGCCAGCCCTGAGAAACCAAGCATGGCAATTCACATCCTTCCCATAGTTTAACAGGAGTTACAAGTGCTTGTCCTTACTGCGAGTTTGGATGGAGGACAAACTGCTGTAAAATCTGCTCCTGCCTGGAATCCCCACAGATAGATATGAAACTGTTCCATAGGAACATACATACATACAGCATGGCTGTATGTTTTATAGGAACATTAAAACTAAGCCTGCCACTTTTCATTAAATGCTACAGGACAACCTCACAACAGGTTAGCCATGGAGCCTGAGGGATTTGGAAACCCAGGAATTAGCCTTGTCCTGTCCTCAGGAACACACAGCTCTGACTCTCTTTGGATAGCATCTTTGGACTGGCATCCCCAGTGGGACCTGCCCAAGGTGGAGCAGAATGGGCCTGACATTGGTCCTTTGAAATTCCCTGCATAAAGACCAATTGTATGGACATCTTTGTGCCCTGAGGGCATTTTCTGGCACCCAGGGGCAACTATGTAGAAGCCAGCTCCATCATAAGTGGGCTTGGTGGGACTGCAGCTCTGCATACCAATCTAAGCAGCCACCAGCCTGCTACTCCCTTGAAGGACCTCCTCTTCCTCCAAACGAGGTAGTTAATATTCATGAACATGGCCCTTCTAAACTGCCAATCCACTCATTTGAAAGAAGCAATATTCATTTTGCTAAAGAAATTATGTTCTTCACACTACAGATTTTTTTACCCATACAAAGAAATCTATACCTTTCATATACATACACAAAAATACGCTCCTGCTAACTGTGATTTATGAGTTTATTTAGAGCAAATACGGACAAACTAATATGCTGTTTAGAGGCAAGTACCTACTGGGATTAGCAAAACATTTATTTATTTAGTCAGCTGCTAAATGCTCAATTTCAGTTCCCCAGTGGCACTCTTGATTTGATCTGTATTAACTTCTGAAAAATTATAAGGCCATCTAGGAACACAGACTGGCTATATTCAGTGTTTTAGTGGCTTTCTGAGTACATAAAATGCAGCAGGATTGATGGGGAGGGATAGATGTGCACACTCTCTCCCCGCTCCACTAAATCCATCAGACTGATGGTGATGGTGCTCACTCTATCCTTCCCCTGTCAAAAACAATATGAACTTTCTATTACTTGCTTAAGAAAATCCCAACCCAAACATTTCCTAACATTTTCCAAGTGTACAGGTCTGTGGCTAGAAACTTGGAGTATCCCCCATCACCTGAACGCAGCTGGCAATAGCTTGAAAATCAAGGGCAATGGGGGCCTGAGCTCAGCCTCATCATTTGAACACCCAGAAGCTTCACCAGCCAACTGTGAACATCTTACTCGCTAAGTAAGGGGTGTAAGTAATCGCTAAAGGAGAAAAGGGATTTACAGTTTTTGTGCTTCTCTTAACCCCTGCAAAACAGACCCAGCTTTGGGTCTGCTCCAAGGCAAGGGGAGCCAGGAAGCACCCAGATGGCACAAAGAGGAGATACACACATTTCAAAGGGGTCATTCCTAAATGAACACAGAAGCTTCAGTGCGCTGGAAGCTGAAGAGGGGAAAGTTTCTGTCACTGTCAGAGAGGCCAAAGAAAGAGAATTTCTACTAAAATCATAAACATTTAAAACACTTTAAGGAAATTTCCTCTTCTCATCAGGTAAAAATTATGGAGGGAATTGCAGCTTCCTGGTGTCTAATTGAAAGCAGCCAAGGTAGAAACATGAGGTGAGGAATAAAGACATCCAGCTTGTGCCAGCAGAGCCGCTGCACAGGTATTGCTGGCAGGCAGTGTCTGTTACTACCTTTACAGTGCCCACAACCCAGCCAAGAGCCCAGCTCTGTTCAGGACACATAAACCACTGGAATGCTCTTTATGTTTCACCCTTCTCTACGTTTTTAGAAGAGATTTTTTCCCTTCACTTACCTAGATAAAAGATCTGAAAGTAACAACATAATTAAGCTCAAAATGACTGATGCCGGTGAACATCACCTTTTTATATCTGTAACTGAAATGAAACAGGCCTTACACTGGCTTAAAGCTCAATGGTTTTGCTCTTTTTCGGGCAAAAGGATTGCCAGTTCTCACAATTTTATAACAACTCTTGCTGCGTGTGGGGTTTTTTCATCTACAAACTCAACTGCAGTAAGTGAGAACTTCAGCCCCACTAACAGAGCAAACTCAAGTCCTTATGCTGCGAGGAAAACCTTGAAAACATAGCTCAGGGGTTAAAGCTTTAAAACGCAAAATAAACACAAGCCTAAAAGGATGAAAAACCCCCTCAAGATCTTAAAACTGCCTCCTAATATTTAACCACTTGAGTCTCAGGTTGGAAATGGATCCGAAATCTCAAAGATCCCTGCTTTAAAGCTGCATGTGATCACTACCACATTATGCTTGAAAGAGGCACAAGTTCAATTAAAGCTTGTTGGGCAAAAGAACTTTTCCTTTTAGAAATTAATTCAATCTCATTTAGAGTTGTCTTAGAATAATAACTGAATAATTGCTGCAAATAAAACGAGGCGGGGAACATCCCATCTTCTCTTTTCACATTTCTAATACAAAACCACTTGGGGAATATAAAATCTTTACATGAACCTTTTCTTTATCAAAAAACCACTGAAAATTTGATTGGAATAGAAGTTTTTAATTGCTTCTGCAGAGGAGTCATCACCACATGAAGAGCCCTCAGTGTAATAACACCTCTTTATACCCACTGATCTCAAATGACCAGAATTACATATAAAAGAAGTGCTCACACAAATATCAGCAGAACATGTTACTCCTGTTGTCCCTCAGAACCTGCTCACACGGGAGCTGCACAGATGCGAATGGGGTCTCTCAACCTGTCACAGCCCTGACAAAGGGAATTCAGAGAATAACCCTTGGAGCTTTACAGTGACAATGACCTGTGGATGCTTTTGCCAAGGAGTAATGAAAAGCATCACAGACAATGAAACCAAGGGGACATAAAGTGCTGTCCAATAGCGAACGACACTGAAGGATCCTAAAACCAACAGTCCTTAACCCTATGGAGAACGGAAAGGTTTGAGCCACCCAGCTCCCGCCTTGTCCTGCATCTCCCATCACCAGATGGACCGCGCAGGAGGCACAGAGAGGGGCAGGCAGGGGAGGGTCTGGCAGCTGTGTGGTACCTGTACTTATTGGGGAACATCCTCTCGCAGTCTTTGCACTCATAGACCTGTCCATCTCCAAGACCTTCCTGCTTGATCTCGTCACTCAGGCTCTCGTAGAGGGAGCTGACAGCGCTGCAGGCGTACTTCTTGTGGCGCCGCAGGTCGAGCTTGGACTGGAACAGTTCATCACAGTCCTCGCAGCGGAATGAGTGCTCTTCTGCAACACACACACAAAATGCTTTTGACTTGTGCCTCAGGAAGTTCAAGCAAGTCTCATTATTGCACCCACCACTGAGCTTGTGAAGAGAAGGTAATACCCTGCGAGGATCTACTGCTCAGAAAGGTCTGCAAGTGAGAGGGGAGAGAAAGCCAGGCAGGCTGGGCCAGCACAATGCTGCCACTTTGAACATTAAAAGAAAAACATCAATCATCTAACCAGGAAAGATCTCGTGTTCTTTGTGTCCTGGCCTCTGCTGACACATTAAGACCAACAAGAATTAGTAGATACAGCAAAAACAAGGGCAAACCTGGAGTGTTATGTTTGTTTGCAATGAGGATTTTGGAAACAGGAGCAAGCTTTCCCTCAAGAGGGGCCACCAGGGGAAAAAAGGAACAAACTCTGCTCCTGTAGACAGATACCGGAGAAGCAAATTGCCACAGCACAGACCTGGGGAAGCTCCTTCCTAAGACAATGTCTTTCTAGTGTTATCCTCTTGACTCAGCCGGCACAATTGCAGAGCACAGTGAGCCATCGAACCTGAGGAGCTCCAAACCAGAGCTCCATGGAGGAAAGCAAAGGCAGCCAAATGCTTTAATGCTTTGCTGCTTTGCCTTTAATGCTTTGCTGTTTTGCCTTTAATGCTTTGCTAGTTTTGCCTTTTTTTGTCTTAAAAAAAAAAGAGAAAGATGTAATGCACATAATAAATTACTGCAGTCAAGGTCAAACAAATTAAAAAGAGGGCAGCTATTATTAAGTTTACAAGGCAGCATCCTGACCATAGTGCCAAGCCAAACAAGCGGCTCGGAGCTGTAAATTTTCCAGGAGAACAATCTCTGCGAGGGAGTCGGGATAACTCCGGGTTCCTCCAGCCTGGAACAGCAGCTTCCCAGCGCCCTGCCGCAGCGCCCTGCCCTCCTTGCCCTCTTCCTCTGCACCCCGGGCTCTGCTTCGTACTAAGTGTTGCTCCCTTTTCCTGGTGACTTCAGAAAGAAAAGCTTGTGGTAAAATGCATGAGCTCAAGGGAAGAGTGGAAAGATTCTCAGGGATGCAGCCAAAAGCCAGCGCTGTGATGGATCTGATCCATCCCTGCTGCTCTGCAGGGAAAGGGGTGATGGGGCCGATCTCTGCCTGGCGCTGTTTTCAAAGCCTACAACCTTTCAGGAAACCCTTGGTTTGCCCAGTTCTGCACAATCACAACCACTCACGCTGTGCTTTAAGGCCTGAAATTGTGTTTTATATAAATCAGGGCTAATTCTGTTACAAGGCTGCCACAGCACAAGGCAGCATCACCCGGAGACAGGCGCTTCCCACCTGCACATGGGCACTGCTTTCCCTTTGCTGCTTCTCTCGACACAGCCTGCTCAGACCCTGTGGTTTTCACCCCGTGCCCCTGCACGCTGGGGAGCCTGCGACGTGCTGCTGTGGTGACTCAGACCAGATCCCTTAAGCTGCCACAGCGGAGCTACGTAGGCAGATGAAACCCAAAGTGGTCCACGCCTACACGGAAAGTATCGACATGCCCACGAGCTGGGAGCAGTCACACACAGCTGAAGGAGGAAAGAGTACCATGACCCAAGCAGTAGAGCCTGGCTGTTCATCCAAGCAGCATGCCTGGTGCTACTACGCCCCATTTACACGAAATGAATACAATACAGAGGTGCTTTGGGATTTCCTGATCTGCAGAACAGAGGGATGTAAAAGGAATAAAATCCATCAGGTCAACATTTTCCTGCAGGGGTGGGAAGGGATTTTGACTAAAAAACAAGACCTAAGGGAAGAAAATACCCACATCTTACCCATTTCAGCTCGTTTTGACAGATCATCCACCCTGAAATTACTATCAGCAGCCTCACAATGAAGTGGATCAGGCTCTGCTCTACACCTTAGAGAAATTCTGTTTACTAGCACTTTGTAGAGCAGTACACCAATATGCATCTCATGTGTGTTATGTCCCTGGGGCAGGAAACCTGGACATCAAGATATAAAGAACTACCCAGCAGTATCGAGAGACTGTATAACCCATCATCAAAATAATCCAAACTACTTTTTAATGAGGAAAAAGAAAGAAAAAGGGATCTGCAGTATCATTATATGTCCTGTTACTGCCTTTTACTTGTAACAGCAGCAAGAAGCAGGCAGTCACCTGGCAGAATGTAACATTTCATCTGCATGTCTTTATGAATCCAAATCACTCCCAGTGTGAGAGCAGCACGCGAGGGGTGAGGGCTGGGTTTGGTGCACTTAGGTACCTCTTTTCTCTCCATCCATCCATAATTAGGGTGAGAAGAGACAAGCCTGACAGCATCAAGTGTTGGAGCACACGCACCGCATGGGCTGAGGCAGCGATCTCCTCCTGCATCACTCCTCATCATCAGTGAAGCACATCAGCACCAGAACAAGTGTTTCTCTGCTACAGCGTTGGGGTTTCAGAGCCTCAGACGTCAGGCTGCCCTCACAGTGTCACTGGCACCAATAGCCGTGACCTCACTTTTGGTACGTGGGATAGAAGTTCATCTGACTCATGCAGCCACTGAACTGTGCAGTAACGGGATAAATCCCTCACTGACTCCAGCTAACGTGGAGCTGCCCTGGCATGGGCTTTGCCTGCCTCAGAATTCACTCACAAACTGACTGTTTCCCCTCTTTGCTCCTTAGTAACGCAGCAATGGGTCGACACGAGAAGCTTTTCTGCAGAGGCAACCAAAAGCCCCCCAGCCTGGGAACTGCTTCTTGAGAAGCTCCTATGAGATGCCCAGCATCTCTCCAGCTCCAGCTGGCAATTCCCCAGACCTGAAAACTTGGAATGGAGGAAAGAGGGCTTTTTCTCCTTCTTTTTGTTGTGACTCCCCAGAAAACACATCAAGATACCTTCTGCAGATCTGCACTGAACACTCCCTACTTCAGTCTGAGATCTACAGGATTAATTGGATCTTCTTTTGCCCGAACTATCCTCTAGGAAACACAAATCCACTCTGAGCTTGGAAAAACAGCTACTGAGCATAACTTACTGCATACCTGGCTGCAGATAGACTCACAAGCACCCCCCTCCCAGAGTATACAACCTGTTGTTATCAACAAGAATAATGTATTTTTGTCCCTCCTATCAGATTACAGAGTAGACACATACACTGACAGCCTCAGTAATAACTGTCACAGTGCTTTTGCACTCGCCTGCTTTCAGAGCTACACAGATTTTACAGCTCTTGCATGTCACTAAACTGAGAAACCCTGTGTATGCTGTGCAGGCTTGTGCTTGAGCAACAACAACGTTCCTCTTCCATCCCCCAAAACAACAGCTTCTTCATAGATAGAGAAGACGGATGATAGGGGAAGAAATTTATGTGTTTCAGAATATTTGGGCTTGGAAAAAGAAATTTTTACTGAGAAAACTTAGAGAACAGACAAAAATACCATTAAAAGCTTTGTAGCCACGCGTTATTCATGATGCAAATGCTGTTTTGGTGCTCAGGTTAAGCAGAGGAAGAACTGCCTGGCTGGTAGAGTGGCTGATTCTATCACATCAGTGTCCAACACCCATTCCCCTGGCATTCCACTTCTGAACTTTAGAATACTGCAGCTCAGACCTCAGTAAATAGTGCTGCAGGGAAAGGAACTGACCTGTACGCTAAGGGCCACACCATCACCCTGCAAAAACAAAACCTAAGGAAGCAAGGAGGCCCAGGCCTCAGCTAAGGAGTCCTGGAATGGATTTGCTGTCCCTGCATCAGACACAGTTTGTAGCCTCCAGGTTTATTGGGTTTTTTTTCCTTCTTTAAGCACCAAAAATCAAAATACTGCCCTTCAAAACAAGTTCTCATTAAAGTTTCCTTCTTTCCTTAAGCACCACAAATGACAATAGTGCCCTTCAAAAGCAGGTTCCGACTCCGGTACCTTACAGGGAGAAGGGGATACAAAGAAAAGGAAAATCCAGTTACACAAAAATTGCTGCCTGCTCCCCACGTCTTGTTTGTCAAATCCCTGGGTTTTTGTGCCTATCTGGAGTTCCATCAGTAACACTCAGGACAAAGCAGGAATGTAGCAGAAAAATAAATCAGTGCCTAATAGCTTTCAGAGAAACCAAGGGGAACACAATTATGTGGCATCTACATGCTAATCTACCAGGCTTGAATCTCAAAGGAGTTCAAGTGCCCTACTCAAAATTCCTGCAGTGATAAGGGGTCTGCTGTGTTTGGCTGGGGTTTGGAGAAAAGATTTTTATGATAATTATCTTTGTGCTGAGCAATTTTGCATTTTCTTTGGTGTTAATTCAGGCTGGAGATGGGGGTGCGAGGGAGGCAGCAGGGAGATAGCACAGGCTCAAAGTAGAAACTGGTAAGAAGTCAAATATTTAATGTTGGCCTATTAGATTTGAAAGCAATTATACAGCAAAAGCATTAGGCACTGCCAGGAAGACACAGATAGATGTTACACAGGGACAAAGGTGGAAAACAAGGAGCACTTTCTGCTCTTTCAAATAAAAGCTTATTGAAAACTGAAATGCAAAACTAGTGGGGTTGCCTTCTGGGTTCTCCCTGATACCAAAGCAAAGGCCCGTGTTACTCCCTCCCTGGAAACAGAAATTACTCATCTCTGTGTGCTGGTCTCAAGAAAATGATTAACTTCGGGCGGAAGAAGGCTAAAAAAAGAATCCCAAACTTGACATCATTTCAGCCCTGGACCTTCAGCAACAGAGCTTTCAACAGCATCAACCCTCAAACCACCCACCTCTGCAGGAATCTTGCAGCTAATATTTTACACTCTTTAAAGAGCTCCACCACAAATGTGAACCTGAAAATTATACTGAGATAGAGGTGAAAGAACACAGATGTACTGCGGGATGCCCAGGTGAGATGAGTGAAATTGCAGTGATTCATTATGTAGAACAGTGTTTCCAACTCGTGGTTTAAAAACAGCTGGTAGAGAACGTGTGCACAGAAATTAGTCATAAATAATAATGTGAAGCCTGCAACAGGCTCTGCATTTGAGAACGGAAGCCAAGTCATAAACCCTCATCATCTCTTCATTTGAGAGAAGTCATGTTCCTTCTACATTGTTGAGAAAAGCACTCACTTTCAGGGTTTCAGAGGTGTCTGTATTCTAGCAACAATAACTCTCTAGCAATGACTATTCCATCCTCTGCCTAGATCCCCCTTTTCCATGTAATCTGAAGCACTAGAGACCAGTATTTCACAAGCCTTGGGATGGTTTGAACCATTTTCATTACACCCAAAGGAATATGAGGACACTGGGGATTCAAAAGGCACCTCCAGTCGTATTCCAAATCACAGTGTTCCACAAACAGAAGCAGCAAATTAAACTGTTGCATGCCTTGACTTAATAGAACTGGCTATCTTTGAGAGTGAAACTGAGCACAACACATTAACAGTGACAGGAGGGGCAGGTCCTGGATCAGGGCTTTGTCCCAGTTCAACACTGAGTGACGATCTCAACATTCCAGGTGTGTTGGTGAGAGGCGCAGAAAGTCCTGTCTGGCAAAAGGAGGCCTTACCTTCCATGCTGGGTGCCATGTTCCCAAGTGAATAACCACCTTCCTTCAAATACACCAAGAGCTCTTCTCCTGGCTCAATTTCTTTAATAACTTTGTAATAGATCTGGGAATCAGAAACAGAAATTGAGAGACACGTTAAATGTGCAAAGACTTGCATTTTCCATTTTAACCCATAACTCAAATCATCCCAGCTGATCAGGGAGGCTGTCACTTGAGTTCTGTGATAACTGCTGCTGACAGCTCTTTTTCCCTGCCTTTACCCCACTCTCTATGTGTCAGTGGTTCATGCAGCTGGGACAATAACATCGTATTTAGGGTAACAGCCTCTCTCCTTCAAATCACACAGCACCTTCCCATTGTTTTCCCTACCTCCTGTAAGCTCACTGTATTTGTTAGAGGGAAGATTAAACAGGTGGAATTGATGCTTCTCTGGCCTGATGATTAGAGATCTGAATTAGCACATCCTCACAGAACTATGTTGTAGGTTACTCTCACTTACGAGCCTGAGGACCTGAGTCCTAAAGCCAAGTCCTGAACTACTCCAGGTGAGCAGTTACCCCATTCAGAGCTCCACCTGACCACAGAACCTGGCCCTTCTGGAAGGTACCAAGCTCCAAGCTGCTCCTATCCATACCTGCCTTGTTATATGACATAAAACCAGGAATGGGAACCATGCACGGGCTGTTTAATATGGGTAGGACAGGGCTCAAAGGACACTGGGGCTCACATATGCTTCCTGAAGCAGCAAGAACTCTCAAGACTCCAAGGATGCATCACTTAAAAAGTATTACAAGGAGAAGGAAATCCCCTTCATCCAGGCTGCAAGAGTGTAATGCTGCAACAAACAGCAGCTGAAGGAAGTCGGGGGGCAGGATGGGAGTTTGGGAGCCCGGCAACGAGGAGGATCAGAACTATGTGAAATCCAGAACACTCAGCGTATTCTGTATGTTTTCCTGATTTTGGGAGTACGCTGGACCCCATCCTCTTCTGGCAACAACAGCGCCGGCGACGGTTACCCACAGCCACTTTTAATAGCGACGCCTGAAATCCGTTTGCAGGACACCAGCCATGCCTCGCCCGGCACGACTCCCTCACTCACTCATCGCTCCATCGCTTCCAGTCCGCCTTTACCGGGAACGGGGACACTGAGCCCCGCGGTGCCGCCGCGGTGCACGCTCCCTCCCCGCGGGCCCGGGGCTGGCAGCGGCGGGCGCCCCCCGGCCCCGCTCTCTTCCCCGCAGCTCCGCCGCCAGCCCGCGGTCCCGCCCGCCCCGACGCGGCGGTGACGGCCGCCGCTCCCCGCCCGCCCCGCGCCC